>PYAM01000076.1:0-68988 GCA_003047355.2 Amphiprion percula
ACACACGGACCAGAACCTCCTCTGGACATCAGAACATCCACAGAACACAAACTACCAGTTAGAACACTATTAGAACAGACCAGAACCTCCTCTGGACATCAGAACATCCACAGAACACAAACTACCAGTTAGAACACTATTAGAACAGACCAGCATCATAACCGATGATAAAGACAGACAGGAGGAGGAAAAACACATCAGAACTCACTCACACACTACCAATATCCCATATGGGCCATAAACAAAGGAAAACAACAAGCCAAAAACAAAGAGAAAAAACTAAACAAACAAAACAAACATACACAAAAACAGACAACAAAAATGAAGACATAATCAGCATTCCATATATCTGAGGGACAACAGAACCCATACATCCCATAATGAGAAAACACGTCATCACATGTGACTCACTACCACAGTTCTTGAACTTACAGTTGTATGTGACCACCGTTTGCAAAAGGTTGAGATTATTTCTACTGACTCAAGAATAACCAGAAAATGGGTATTCAGATTATGTAATTAAATGCTAAATTAGCTATTTTTGCTTGTTATTGTTTGAATAAGCATGTCTATAAGACCTGAATTTTTAGATGTTAAGTAGAGCTACCTGAGATTTCTTTGTTTTGTCATTTTCAGATTCAGATTCAGAAAACTTTATTTATCCCCTAGGGGCAATTCAGTTTGCAGACATGGGTCGCAGCAGGACAGGACATGAAACACACATTCCACATACATTTGACTTGGATCTGTCAATAGTCAGGGTTCAGCAATAAAGTGCAACAGTGACAAAGTGCAACAATATCAATATATACCTCACTACATTTAAAACTACATGTAAAACTATAAAACAACACGGTCACTGTCATTTAAAAGCCTAATGGCGGAAGGAATAAAAGAGATGGAGTGAGATAGCGCCTCCCAGAGGGCATCAACACAAACCTGTGTGTCAGTACATGGTCAGAGTGTGCAATAATGCTCTTAGCTTTGTGGAGCACCTGCCTGCTCCATAGAGAGTGTAGGTCAGTAGTCTGCACATCCATGACTCTAGCACAAGTCCCAACTATGCTGGACAACGTGTTTTTGTTTTTTACTGACAGCCCATGAAACCATGATATAAAAGAAAAGGTTAAAAGACTCTCAATAAAAGAACGATAAAAGACAGATGAAATGGGTTTAGATACATTAAAAGAGTTCAGTTTCCGCAGCAGGTAAATAGGTTGTTGGCCTTTTTTTGAAATGACCTCCATGTTTTTGTCAAACTTGAGGTCGGAGTCGAATATTGTGCCCAAGTATCTGTACGTGTCTATGATTTCGACCTCTTCTTTGTTTATGATGCTGACTTCCTGTTTTGCACGTTTTTTCCTGAAGTCAATTATCATGTCTTTTGTTTTTGTAACGTTAAGATCAAGATAATTGTCTTCGCACCAAGTGATAAAATCAGACAGGGCTCTGCCATGCCCTGATTCAGAGCCCTGTAGAAGGGACAACAGAACACTGTCATCAACACGCCATCAACACATCATCAACACGCCATCAACACGTCGTCTGACGCTCTGAAGAAGACTGCAGATGCAGCAGAAACATGTCAGCAAGATAAAACCATCCTTTCCTTACCGAGTTGTCGGATTAAAAGTAAAGCTATTCTATAGATCATTTAAAAGGTTCAAACTGAGTTCATCACCAGACAGAAACTACTTTAAACTCCCACTAAATGGACTAGATGGCTTCATGTTTGTTTCTAGAGAACCACACCAGACAGGAAAGAACTGTAGCCATCAGTTAAACGTCATTATCTACACCTGGTTAGACACAAACCAAATCAGAACACATCAAACACAAAAACATCTCAAACACACAAGTCCATTTAGTCAACAGAAGCAGAAAAGACAGATTCTATTTCAGTGTCCTGATGGTGACACTAAAAGCTTCTTAATTAAAGAAGGAAAAAATCCAAATAATGTCAGTTCAAGAAATGATGGGTTCATTTCAGTTCAGTTTGAAGGTTTGGGTGAGTTAATGTGAGGAGTGGGAGTATAAAGGAGTGTAAATTAGTGTAGGTGAGGAGCTGAGGAGGGCAGGAGAGGCTAATGTGAGGATTATGCAGCCTAAAGTCTGGAGATTTGGACAGAAAAAAACACTGAACTTACCTCCACCAGGGTCCAACAGAAGGTGCAGACATCCCAACAGCTGAAGAGGTGGAATCTCCTGTCCTGGGATCAGTTCATATCCAGCAGGTGGTTCAAGAGCAGGAAAAAGCTGCTTCTGGATTCTAAATCTACTCCGTTTATTCCAGACTGCTCACTTTACTTTAATATATCACACTTTAGAAGAGAACTGACCACAATCTGGGAAGTTCCTCCTGAAATCTCCTGGTTCCTCCCAGTGCTCTCACTCATCTCCTTTGTTCTCCAGGCTTCTTTCATTAGCAGCAGCTCACAGGTGTATCTGCTTCATGACATCACTTCCTCCCTGCACTTCCTGCCAGGTAGAAATAAAAGTCTATTCTGTCCATTTTCTTTCTGTTGCAAAGTTTCCTGCATTTCCTGCAGTTGATTTATTCATTTTTAAAAGGTCAAAAGAGGTACAGTGGAGAAAAAAGTCATTTTCTCATTCAGAATCATGTTTCTTGTGTCATACAGGGTCTGAATTATTCTGCACATGTTCAGAAGGTTAGAGAGTCTAAACATACGACCAATAAGAACGCTGTAGAAGATCCACTGTCCAGTTCTCTGGTGAATTTAATGAAATATCTAACAGCTCACACTGAATCTTCCTGTGTTTTAGTTCTCCTCAGTGTCCTGCTGTTCCTGACAATGATGCATTCAGCTCCCTACCCTTATTATTCCTTATTGGCCCTGAAGAAATGCAGCACATTAGAGGAAAGGCTGACAAAGCACACAAGGTCAGTTACTGAGCATATGAACCAGAGAACTCGAAGTAGATGAGTGTCTTTGGTTCTATTTCCTGGTAAGTGATTCCACCAACATGAAGAAGCTCCATGAACGGATTCATTAAGCCAACGGATTCATTAAAGCTCCATTTTGTACATATTTCTGGTAGTTTTATCTGTGTGTGTGTGTGTGTGTGTGTGTGTGTGTGTGTGTGTGTGTGTGTGTGTGTGTGTGTTGATACATATATGAAGAAATGTGTAAATTGAATGGAAAGTCCAGTGGGAGTCTGAGTGTCACCAAGTCAGAGTTTATGTCTCAACTGCGGACGTTAGAGAAGACAGGCGGAGACAGTCTTAGTGGGCGGAGCTAAACTACCTGAAACCTGTGTTTCATTCGTTATAGATCTCATTCCATCATTCTGAAATCAGTTTATTTCTCCCCCTCTTCTCTGTAACTATTTAGTTTAGAATTCTTTGCCTCTCCTGACAACTTTTGATAGAACAGCAGAAAAATACCTTCAATTATTACAATATCACTGTGATTCTCCACTGTGTATTATGCAGAATTGTAATATGATAGCAATTTATTTGTGTTGTGTTCATTATTGATGCCTTTAACTCTTCCATGCATAGAGGTCATGACAGTGTGCAGCTCTTCTAAAGCTGTTTTCTAGTATGTGCATGAGTTTTGATGGCATAGTTGGACATCAGCCACTACAGTGGATCCTATTGCATCATTTCTTCCACTGCCAGTGATTGGCTAGCCATTGCAAATTCTTTAAAAAAAAGAGTCAAACCAAGATGGCCGGCAGGCAGCCAGAAACACCAAGTAGCTCATTTTCTTTTGTTCAAGCCTTCTATAAAAAAGAGACCTTTGCAGGAAAGAAAAATATGGTGACATCGAGGAACATCTAAGGAGTCATGCAATTGCAAAATTTTCCAAGTATTGATGTTATATTGGGAGGCAATTATGATTAATCTCATGTCCACTAAAGTGCACATCATGCATCACCAGCTATATTTCAGCTACAATTCATTGACCACAATTATGGTATTACTGCTGCTGTTCTTGAAAATATGTCATCTGAGAGACTTGGGAATCTATACAGGAGAGTGAATCCCTCAATGCTGTTTGAATTATTTATGCATCAATTATTTTATTTTATAGTTCACATCACATTTCACAGTTCAATACACTGTATATCATTTTATCCATTTGTTTGTTAAATCCATATTTCTAGAGCAAAATGCATGGTGGCCATCTCAGTGGACATGTAAATATATTTTTTAGAAAAATGGGTTGAAATAAAATAAAGTTCAAACCTTGTTTTTCATGCCTAAAGATGAATAAAAACAATTGGGTGAAAAAAAATCCTAACTGAGGTTATCATAATTCATGCATGAATGGGAGTTAGGTAAAGTTGGCAAGATATTCACAGATTCGGACTTCCGGCATCAATAACTCATGAGATATACGTTTTAAAAACATAAACAATGCCTCTTTCAAATCGCTGTAAGCTAGACAATGTGCTACGAGGCCAGTTTTATCAAAAGTCGCTGTCTTTCAAGTTGCACAAATAGCACTGATGTCTATGAGCAGCCGGCTGTGCAACGAGTGAACAGGGACCGTCTGCAAATAGCAAAACCGCTGCAACAGCGAAGAGAGACAAATATTCAATTACTTAACTTTTATACACTGTAGTGTCACCAAATTTACTGCAGCCATCAATTGTCTCCTGCTGGTCATACTACAACTCTTGGTTTGACACTAAATAAAAAAAAATCTGAATTTTAAGGAATTTTTTTTATCATTTTATTAGTAATAAAATACAATAACTTCCCTCTTGTTTACTGTAGCGTCACCAAAATCATTGGAGCCTTCAATTGTCTCCTGCTGCTCATACTACAACTCTTGGTTTGACACTAAATACAAAATCTGAATTTTAAGAAATTTTCATTATTTTAGTATTGTTTTATTAGTAATAAATTCAATAACTTCACTCTTGTTTACTTTAGTGTCACCAAAATCACTGGAGCCTTCAATTGGCTTCTGCTGGTCATACTACAACACTTGGTTTGATATTAAGTACAAAATTAGAATTTTAAATAATTTTTATTGGTAATAAAATTCATTAACTTCACTCTTATGTACTGTAGTGTCACCAAACTCGCTGCTGCCATCAGTTGTCTCCTGACTGTCATAGTACAACCCTTGGTTTGATATTAAATACAAATCTGAATTTTAAGGAATTGTTATTGGTAATAAAATTCAATAACTTCACTCTTATACATTGTAGTGTTACCAAAATCACTGGAGCCATCAGTTGACTCCTGCTGGTCGTACTACAACTCTTGGTTTGATATTAAATTAAAAAATCTGAATTTTAAGGAATTTTTTTCTTATTTTCTTATTATTTTATTAGTAATAAAATTCAATAACTTCCCTCTTATGTACTGCAAAAAGATTACACTCTGTCTAACTCAGTTGGCTCCTGTTGATCATACTACAACTCTTGGTTTGATATTGAACTATTTTTCATGATTTTAAGGATTTTTTTATTGGTAATGAAATTGGAACACAGAGATACAAAAGTTAAAAATCCTGGCTCTAAGCCTTAATACAGTTTAGAGTGGACTTCACACTTTATGTCACATGAGTGCATCTACATTAGCATAACATTTAATTTAATGTAGATGAGTTTTACTGCTCCAATCACAGACTGACCTGCTGCTGACATCACCTGTTCACCTGGAGCTCACCTGTTCACCCGACAGCAGCAACAAACTGGAGAAGAACTGAGGGATTCTGATGACAAGTTCATGGATCAAATAATAATTCAGTGGAATCTTTACTGCAGTAACACATTTTCTTCACCATCATATTACCTGAAAACTAAAAGACTCTCCTCAGTGAAGCAGCTCCTGGTTTATAACTCAAAACGCTGGAAAACACAGAGAAATACTAAAAGATCATTTTATTAAAACCAACAGAAGCTGGAAGAGGATTTTTTCTTTAAAAAAGGCTTTTGTTGCATAAATTCTGCAGCTTCCTGTTGTTGTTGTGGGAACAAGGTTTGACAAAATCGGACTTTCTGAGTGTAAACTGACTCAATGAAACCTGAACTCCAGTCAGAGAACAGGTTCCATTAGATTAGATTCTTTATTGTCAGTGGAAAAACAAACATTTTTAGTGCCCAAAACACCACGACAACACGAGTAAACTTGTTTTATGGCCTAACAAAGACAAAAACACACACAAAAAAACTCTTACATTTCACTTTCTTTCAGATTCTGTGCTGTTTAGAATCAAAATGAAAATAGAAAATAAAAATCTGTTTCAATCCAATATTTTACTAAAACATTTCACAAATACTCCAAACACTGATAAGAACATTTCATATAAATCATCCATGCAAAAACCTCCAATCTCCAATTATTCTTTATAAATTTATACATTTTTACTGATATATTTGAAAAATATCAAAAAAAGGAAAACATACAGTAGAATTTTTTTTAAATAAGTAAAAAACAAAACACATTTTCACATCTGAGCTCAGAAACTAAAATCATAGTATTTTAAACATAAATCTCACGTTTAGGTCGGATATTGTCCATTTATAAAAGAAACACAGAAAAGTGGGAAATATAAAATAGAAATAATTTTAAAGAAGTGATAAAAAGCCCTCATTTCACACACATACACACTTATAACGACCAGAATTATCACCAGAAGGACTCAATTATCAGCCAGAAACGTTAAAAACAGAAAGAATTCATTAGTTTTCTTTCCATCAGAGAAAATTAAGCATATTTAGGCTTCAAGTCTTGTGAAATTATCTTTACTCTACACATTACTGCTCTCTGGCGGACACAGGCGGTAACGACACTATTATTATTTGAGGCAAAGCTGGCAACAGTACAGATGAGCAGCACTTCCTGTTTCAACGTAAAACTATCGTAATGCTCTTAGGCTAAAACGTGGTTTTGTCAGACTCAGAAGAATCTGCAGTATGAAACAAAATGTATTTAAGGACCACTAGCTTGTCGACTCCCTCAAATTGTGTTTGTTGTCACTATACGTTCAAAAATGAACACGTTATAGGTAATGTACAAATGCATTCGTGACCGGAAGTGTTAGCCGAGCTAGCGGAAGTGCTAACGAGGGTTTGTTATGACACGGACTAATACCTTAACACGTGTAATTCTAAAATCAATTCTCTCCAAGACACAGAGCTCTAGCTCCGTTTCCTGTCCCGGGTCTAATGTTTCAGCCTGATATCGTGATCAGCACCTTTTAAAGAGACGCTGCTGGTAGCGCTGGAGTTAGCTTGTCACTAGCTTCTGATTAGCTGCTAGCTCGCTAACGCTGCCATCACAGACGCAGCTATAGATTGTCATTAGCTACATTGTGGA
This sequence comes from Amphiprion percula, assembly GCA_003047355.2. NCBI lineage: Eukaryota > Metazoa > Chordata > Actinopteri > Pomacentridae > Amphiprion > Amphiprion percula. The sequence continues at coordinate 7,304 of PYAM01000076.1, forward strand.
TTCATTTCCTGTTTGGACGTGACTCAGACTACAACAAAAGTAATCGGAGCAAGTGGAGAAGCTAGCTGTCGTTAAATACGACTTGGTTTACACCAGAGATCCTTCTGAATCGACCTAAATCGCTTAGTAATACGTTTGACATAAAATGTACACTAAAGAAAGATGCTTTTACGTTGAAGATGAACAGGAAGTGCTGCTCACCTGTAATGTCGCCAGCTATACAGTTAGTAATAATGTCGTGTCGTTACCGCCTGTGTCCACAAGAGGTCAGTAGCGCCCCCTCCTGTGACATGATCTTACATGAGAGAGATTAGATGACAGCAGAGACTCAGACACAAATCTCTGTCCCTGCAACCGATCAATAATCAATAACAACACTGATACATTATCAACCAATCATATTTTGCTCATTTTGTACATGTTTCTGGTAGTTTTATCTCATATTTTGGTCATATTCACAGGACTCACCTGTTTTGAGAAAATCATTTTCTGCACTTTTACAATTACATGTATTCCACAAGCCACTTTATGCTGATGTCACTTATAGTGTAGTAATACGGTATTTATTCATTTTTCATTCTTGTATATATTATTGTTATTATAATTATTATCTTTACTGTAGTAAACTGTAGTTAGTGCTGCTCTGAAAGATTTTTGCTGCTCTAACACTGGAAATTTCCCCTGACCTGGGGAGTAATAAAGGACTGTTGTATATCTATGTGCAAGAACTGATACCTCATCTTCCTGTATATAGTCTTCTACATGGTATTTAAAAAAATCTGTGCATATATCCCTCTGGGCTGGAAACTGATTATAGTTTACTGCTATGGTGTATGGCTCTGGCATTAAATATACTACATATATAGCTGGTGGTAAATTCAAAAATATGTAGACAAGCAAATCAAGTATAGTGAGGGTGATGCAGAGTAGATTGATGGAAATGGGCAGCTGGAAGCAGTGGGCTGGAGGAAGGTCAGCAGCAGCAGCATCCCACAGATGGAGATTAGGCCAGTTGGTGGGAGAACCACCACAGATCTGAAGCATCCAGCTCTGGGATCAGGGACACTCGGAGAAAGGACACAGGGAGAAACAGAGTGAGTGTAATGCAATAATGGTATATATATATTAAATATAATGGTAGATAGAGAAGGGCTCAGTGCATCCAGAGAGGTCCTCCAGCAGCCTAGGCCTGTAGCAGCAGAACTAGGGCAGAACTAAGGGACGTCCAAGAGGAAGACTCCAGCTGACCCCCTCAGGGTCCCCCAGTCAGTCCTAACTATAAGATTTGTCAAAAAGGAAGGTTTTAAGCCTGGTCTTAAAATTAGAGAGGGTGTCCGCCTCCAGAACCCAAACTGGGAGCTGGTTCCACAGGAGAGGAGCTGATAACTGAAGGCTCTGCCTCACATTCTACTTTTGGAGAGAAGTTACAGGTCACTTCTCCAAGTAAGCCTGCAGTCTGAGAGCGAAGAGTTCTGCTAGGATAAAGACATGATAGTACCATTATCAGGTAGGTCTTTAAGATATGATGGAGATTGGTTGTTAAGAGCTTTATATGTCAGAAGAAGGATTTTGAATTCTATTCTACATTTCACAGGAAGCCAATGAAGAGAAACCAGCATAGGAGAAATATGATCTCTCTTGCTAACTATCGTCAGTACTCTGGCTGCAGCCCTACACTGCACTACACCAACACTGATTTAGCAAGTCTGAGTTCTGAACCGTGGCTTTGGTACCAATAAGCTGGTTTTGTGTAATAGCCTAAAACTGCCTCAGATTGTTGACTGTCGTCATAAAGACTTATTTACTGAGCATTGAGAAACCTGCTTCTTGGAAAAAAAAGAAAAGCATATGAATAACATAAAATGATATGATATAGAATAATAATTATAAATACAGTGATGTTACTTTGAACAGGTGAATGATCAGGGAGCCTCTGTCACTCAGGTTGTCTACAATCTGGAAGTTACTGATGTAACGATGCACTGAATTGGACAGCTGGACACACACATAAACAGAGTCAGCTGTTAGCTAGTTAGCAACGCCGCCGTCCTAAACGTGATCATTCATGTCTCATCCATTAGAAGGTCATTATCATGATGTAGTAAACTTTTTACAAACTTTTATTTAAAATACTACATTCATTTTAAAGACACTTAAATACACCATTGACACAAGCTTTCAGATGTTTCTGCACTAGCACTAGAAGGTGATTACCATCTCCAGGTCAGAGTTTTCTGGGGTGAATCCAGTTGGTAGACTGATATCAAGAACCACCATCCTGACGTCTCTGGGTCCTAGAGCCCTGCTGTGAATGAGAAAAAGAACAGCACTGACAAAGGGCACGATGACTATACGACTATAATCAGCTGCTGTCACATTGTTCATGTAAAGGCATAACGTACAATCAGTCACTGATCAGATTAAAGTCTTTGAGCATGTGAGCAGCAGCATTTTAAAATGAGTCTGAAAGAAAAACCAGAGGAATCAGTCTTTACTGAGGCACACCAAGAATCCATGAAGAACTACCTGCAGCAGCAGACTAACAGATGTACCTGCATCTGCAGACCAACAGATGTTCTTCCACAGAGCTCTGACATCGTTTGTACTTCAAATACTATATTTATTGTATTATGAACTCTTATCATGCTCTATTTTTATTGCAAATAACACCAATTTGCACTTTATTGTAAATACTAACAGTTTTTTAAGCTCACCTCTGTAAATACCAGCATTTTAGGCAGATTTGGGATGTCTGTTGCATGCTCATTTGCACAGTGGCCCTCTATCTTCTAGGTAACACGTGAGCTCATGCATACCTTGAATCTCCCTAAGGGAATGAATAAAGTACCTATCAGATAATGTACAGAGTGTCAGTCCACAGAGGAACTGGCACAAGATATTTTGAACTACCCAAAGCTGTGAAACTGTGCCCTGCAATTTGTAATAAGGTAGTCGATATTGCTGCCGATCTAACGTTTTGCACAGTCGTGTACACGTATAACAACAACAACTACTTGATCTTGTCTGACTTTTCTACATCTGCTGGAGGCTTTTCTGGTCCGGGACAGTAGCAAAGCATTAATTAATGTACAGCTGTATATATTATATGGTGGGCTAGAGCGTATGTAATAGTGTATTTGATGTAATTATGCTCCAATGTGTTATTTTGATCTTAACAATAATGTATTCATTTGATCTTAACAAAAATAATACGAACAAAAAGTCCCTGAAGATGAGCACACACAGTCCTTGCATTGTGATGTATGCAAAACGTATGTATTTTAAGAGATTGTATGTGAGTGTTTTATAAATTCATTTTACTAAATTTACTCAGGTCAGCAGTCTAAATGCTTTGTTTTTTTTTTGTTAAAGTGCATTTGCTTTAATTTGTCACCCGTCTGAAGGACGTCGTGTAAAATATGTGATATAGTGTGAGAATTTGATCTACCGCTGGATCCTTCAAAAGTGACGTTGAGATCAAAGTGCTTGCAGGGCATTTTCTCTTCCACCTCATGCAGCTGATTGTAATAGGTCACAACCCGTGGTCGTCTTTCCCTGTGCTGGAAAGAAAACCACGTGTAAGAGGCACAGAGGAGAAAACAACAAACAAACATAAGAGGAAAAGCAGACAGTAGCGTATAAGTATTGCACTCATAAACAAAGCCCTTAGCGGCAAGGTCTTTGTGATATTTCTGAAATACATTTAGAATGGATTGTTGCGGTTTCAGCACGCCATGAAAGTGAGACTCGAATGAGGTCAGTCTTGGTTAGTAACCCCATACTCCATTCATGTCATTCTACAAGTCCATTCTTATGTATCGTGATAATACCTCTAGTATTCCTTGTCCATTTCCTCGAGCCTCTACTTCCAAATCAAGATTAGCAGGCAACTGCGAACAGAGAAGAAGATTGTTTGTGAAATGCATGTGGAAAAACTTTTTTTCTTTTTCTAAATCAACAGTTGATAAAAGTCCAATGTCATTATACATTGCACTTGTAACTGCTAGTGCAGAACCTCAATAGAATCATTATCAAATCTGCCAGTTTCGTTCAGCTGTTTAGCTTCTTTTGTATTTAAGAGCACATTTAATAAAGGACTGAAATGCCAGACAAAGTTGGTGAAGAGTGGGTGAAGAAAATTACAAATTTAGCAGAAAAAAAGACAAATGTTTGTTTCTAGACATGGAAAAGACTCTTCCAGACCAAATGCAAATAAATATTAAGCACTAGTGTGTAAAACAGCAACTGCTTTCTAACACAACGGTCTCATAACATTTCCATGTCAGCTTGCTGTGGGTTCTTCTCCCCTGAAGCTTGTCAATTAATCCAATGAATTATTATTATTATTATGAGATCACTATACACAACAAGTCAGCCTAAAGGTAGAAAGCACTGAAAGATGTGCAGAAATTATATACCGACTAATCTCAGTTAGTGCAAATCACCCGTCAGGTGGGAGAAGTGCTCATCCCGCTTGTTCTTGGCTAAACAAATCATGATGAGGGGACACTCACCCAGCTGAGCTTTACGCTTCAACAGTTCAGCAGAGCGTCTCCTTCTGGTACTGCCTGGACACTGCACGGCTGCGGAGATGAGAGGAAAAACAGGAAAAACTAAACAAAAACCCTTACACAAGGTTTCATTGTTTCATTGCACTGGTTGTGCTTTTGTCTAACAGATGAGCAACAGCAAATGGTTACTTCAAAAAAGATTTGGACAACCAGTGTTACCTTGGAATGATATTAGGATTCAATGGACAAGATGCACAATTATAAACAGATTCATCACAGCTTTTTAGAACAGTTTTATCATTCTGTGGTACCCATACTGTTTCAGTTTTTATCCAAGAGCTGTCCAATCCATTTCCCCCCTACACATACAACAGATACACTATGTGGAATAAAGAACTGAGTCTTGCACTGGACTGCACTTTATCACCCATCCTACTGCTCATGTGCACTAAGACTGTTTACATATTTATATCTTTTAAGTATTTTTTTTTTTAAATGTATTTGTACATAGTGTGCCTTTTTCTATTTTTTTATATATAGCTTGGAGTCACCAATTGTAATTTCGCTGTGGGGAAACACAATGACAATGAAGATTCTTGATTCTCAATGTGTTCCTAACCCCTAAGCCCAACGCGCACAAGGAAGATATGTTGTAGTGGCTCAAAAATTGCTATAAAAGCAAGCAACAGTCCAAGAAAACACATATTTAGGTTAAGATGAGTTCCTTTTTGACACGAGATATGGGTTTTGCTCTTTCAATCATTGGTCGCTTTTAATGTAAATCTCTTGTGAATATAGGTTGTAACCCAACACTATAAATGAAGTATCAGCTTCGTACCAGACTTTTCAGAAGTGAATATCACCTATATTTAACACACATAAAACAATATTCAGTATTAGGCACAAACCGACATATTAAGACATTAGTTGGTTTGTATATTATTCTCCACCCAAAGCGACTCCAGGATCGCCTCACTTTCAGCAAACACACAGTGCAAACACGGCCTTGAGCTGCTACAAGGGGAAAACTGGATTCAAAGTGTTGACAGCTACTTCCTAATGAAAGCTAGTTTATGATGTTTTTCAAGGTTCACTATAGTTTTTTTTTGTGTGTTTCTTTACTGGTGTTGCTATGTATAGGAGCACCAGTCAAGAAAACAACTAAATCATTATTTTTTTTTTTTTCCATTTTGATTTTATTTAACCTTTACTTAACCAGGAGAGATCCTGTTGATATTAAGAACCTCTTTTTCAAGGGAGTCCTGGCCAAGATAGGCAGCAGCAAATACAAAACACAGTTATGAAATTACACAGTTAAAACGATTAAAATACGGAGGAAAAAAAAACAATAAGAAGTAGAAGAATTAAAATCATTAAAATCACCAGTATTACAGTACATGATGATTCCTGTGAACTACTCTGTGTTTTGCTCAGTAGCCTGACTGGGGAATCTAAAACAAGTAGGCACACAACAGCACATGACTAGGACAGAGAGGGAATCGAAACGCCGACCTTTCGATCATTGGAAGACCCGCTCTACCACCTGAGCCACAGCCGCCCCACGATAGGTATAATACATTAGCTCATATACATCACTAAAAATTGAGCTGTCATACATTAGCTGTAGTGCAATAGATGCAAACAAATGAACACTCGGGCTGGGGCTGGAACACACAGGAGGAAAGAGAGAGAGAGACAGACACCTGTCCTGGGGGACAGGAGGAGAGAGATAGACAGACACCTGTCCTGGGGGAAAGGAGGAGAGCAAGAGAGACAGACACCTGTCCTGGGGGACAGGAGGAGAGCAAGAGAGACAGACACCTGTCCTGAGGGACAGGAGGAGAGCAAGAGAGACAGACACCTGTCCTGGGGGACAGGAGGAAAGAGAGAGACACCTGTCATGGGGGACAGGATGAGAGAGAGAGACACCTGTCCTGGGGAACACTCAGGCTGAAACACCTGGGCAGTCATTAGCTGTAACACATTACATCTAATAGCTGTAGTCCAATAAATGATAGGCATTAGCTCTCATATGTTACTTTAATACATTAGCTGTTATACAATAGCTGTGGTACAATCATAATAATGATCATGGATAAGATTTATATAGCGCTTTTCAAGGCACTCAAAGCGCTTCACAATGAATCCATTATTCATTCACTCACACATTCTCACTCAGCGGTGGTAAACTACATTTGTAGCCACAGCTGCCCTGGGGCAGACTGACGGAAGCGTGGCTGACAATCTGCGCCTACGGCCCCTCCGACCACCACCAACATTCACACGCATTCATACTCCAGTGTGAGTAGCAGCACTGGAGGCCAGGTGGGTAAAGTGTCTTGCCCAAGGACACAACAGCACATGACTAGGACAGAGAGGGAATCGAAACGCCGACCTTTCGATCATTAGAAGACCCGCTCTACCACCTGAGCCACAGCCGCCCCACGATAGGTATAATACATTAGCTCATATACATCACTAAAAATTGAGCTGTTATACATTAGCTGTAGTGCAATAGATGCAAACAAATGAACACTCGGGCTGGGGCTGGAACACACAGGAGGAAAGAGAGAGAGAGACAGACACCTGTCATGGGGGACAAGAGGAGAGAGACAGACAGACACCTGTCCTGGGGGACATGATGACAGAGAGACACCTGTCCTGGGGGACAAGAGGAGAGTGAGAGAGAATGAGAGAGAGAGACAGACATCTGTCCTGGGGGACAGGAGGAGAGAGATAGACAGACACCTGTCCTGGGGGAAAGGAGGAGAGAGATAGACAGACACCTGTCCTGGGGGACAGGAGGAGAGAGATAGACAGACACCTGTCCTGGGGGACAGGAGGAGAGAGATAGACAGACACCTGTCCTGGGGGACAGGAGGAAAGAGAGAGACACCTGTCATGGGGGACAGGATGAGAGAGAGCAAGACAGACACCTGTCCTGGGGGACATGAGGAGAGAGAGAGACACCTGTCATGGGGGAAAGGATGAGAGAGAGAGACAGACTGACACCTGTCATGGGGCACAGGTGGAGAGAGATAGACAGACACCTGTCCTGGGGGACAGGAGGAGAGCAAGAGAGACAGACAGCTGTCCTGAGGGACAGGAGGAGAGCAAGAGAGAGAGACACTTGTCCTGGGGGACAAGAGGAGAGAGATAGACAGATACCTATCCTGGGGGACAGGAAGAGAGAGATAGACAGACACCTGTCCTGGGGGACATGAGGAGAGAGAGAGAGACTTGTCCTGGGGGACAGGAGGAGAGAGATAGACAGACACCTGTCCTGGGGGACAGGAGGAGAGCAAGAGAGACAGACAGCTGTCCTGAGGGACAGGAGGAGAGCAAGAGAGAGAGACACTTGTCCTGGGGGACAAGAGGAGAGAGACAGACAGACACCTGTCCTGGGGGACAGGAAGGGAGAGAGACAGACACCTGTCATAGGGGACAGGATGAGAGAGAGAGAGAGACAGACACCTGTCCTGGGGGACATGAGGAGAGAGAGAGAGACTTGTCTTGGGGGACAGGATGACAGAGGGACACCTGTCAAGCAGATCCAGAGGAGAGAGAGACACCTGTCCTGGGGGACAAGAGGAGAGTGAGAGAGAATGAGAGAGAGACAGACATCTGTCCTGGGGGACAGGAGGAGAGAGATAGACAGACACCTGTCCTGGGGGACAGGAGGAAAGAGAGAGACACCTGTCATGGGGGACAGGATGAGAGAGAGCAAGACAGACACCTGTCCTGGGGGACATGAGGAGAGAGAGCAAGACAGACACCTGTCCTGGGGGACATGAGGAGAGAGAGCAAGACAGACACCTGTCATGGGGGACAGGATGAGAGAGAGAGAGAGACAGACACCTGTCATGGGTCACAGGTGGAGAGAGAGACAGATACCTATCCTGGGGGACAGGAAGAGAGAGATAGACAGACACCTATCCTGGGGGACAGGAGGAGAGCAAGAGAGACAGACACCTGTCCTGAGGGACAGGAGGAGAGAAAGAGAGAGAGACACCTGTCCTGGGGGACAAGAGGAGAGTGAGAGAGAATGAGAGAGAGATACAGACACCTGTCCTGGGGGACAGGAGGAGAGAGATACAGACACCTGTCCTGGGGGACAGGAGGAGAGAGATAGACAGACACCTGTCCTGGGGGACAGGATGACAGAGGGACACCTGTCAAGCAGATCCAGAGAGAGAGACAGACATCTGTCCTGGGGGACAGGAGGAGAGAGATAGACAGACACCTGTCCTGGGGGACAGGAGGAGAGAGATAGACAGACACCTGTCCTGGGGGACAGGAGGAGAGCAAGAGAGACAGACACCTGTCCTGAGGGACAGGATGAGAGAGAGCGAGACAGACACCTGTCATGGGGGACATGAGGAGAGAGAGAAAGACATCTGTCCTGGGGGACAGGAGGAGAGCAAGAGAGACAGACACCTGTCCTGGGGGACAGGAGGAGAGCAAGAGAGACAGACACCTGTCCTGAGGGACAGGAGGAGAGCAAGAGAGAGAGACACCTGTCCTGGGGGACAGGATGAGAGAGAGCGAGACAGACACCTGTCCTGGGGGACATGAGGAGAGAGACAGACACCTGTCCTGGGGGACAGGAGGAGAGCAAGAGAGACAGACACCTGTCCTGGGGGACAGGAGGAGAGCAAGAGAGACAGACACCTGTCCTGGGGGACAGGAGGAGAGCAAGAGAGACAGACACCTGTCCTGAGGGACAGGAGGAGAGCAAGAGAGACAGACACCTGTCCTGAGGGACAGGAGGAGAGCAAGAGAGACAGACACCTGTCATGGGGGACATGAGGAGAGAGAGACTTGTCCTGGGGGGCAAGAGGAGAGAGGGACACCTGTAACCAGGGTGGAAACTGAGGTATATTTTTTTTCCACTCGATTTTAGTTTTTCCCACATTTTCCCTGCCCCTGAATGCCTCATGACATGTGGCCAGGTCACATGACAGCAATCATCCAATCAGGTGATTTCTCTAGCCTTATATAAGCTGCTCTGACTCCACTCTCCTCAGTTGTGTGGGAGAGGAGCCAGAGACAGCAGCTGCTCAGGTCAGTTCCAACATATTGACTTTTCAAGCTTATCCATTTGCACAATTCTGAAACTACTGTTTTGTAACTTTTTGTAGAATCCAGACCTGTACTTTTGTGTTGGGACTCTACCTTGTTTTGTGCTTTTTGATCATAAGGAACTGGTGAGTTTGAATTTTCACAATTCTTGCTTGTTAGCATTGGCATGCTAATGCTAGCTGCTAATGCTAACATGAGGCTCCAGTGTTACTTTGATGTATATTGTTTTGTTTTACTGATGTAAATTTAATGTTAGCATGCTAACTATTAGCATGCTAACGCTAGCATGCTAACTTGACCCAAAATGATCTTATAAGGAAATGTATCATGTCTGGCAGTGATTTTGGCTATGTGTGACTAATGCTAATGCTAGCTTAGCAATTAGCCACCAGCTAACAAAGGCCTAAAGACTGGTATTTTGATTCATCTAGGCCAGGTGCCCCTGATCCCTCACGGGTTTCCTGTATTTGTTCGATGGCGAGCTTCGATCCCAAGCCAGGAGGCTGAAGAAATCCCAGCCCTTTGTCAACATCCCATGGTCTGGTAGGAGGCTTAGCAGCCTGCTCACTCTCCCACCTTCTCACTACTGAGCCCTTCCACATCCACCTACTCCCCCTCTGGACAATTTGCGTGTTGGAAACTACTCTCCTCAAACAATAAAAGCCCCAAATGAACAATTGTGCTCAGTGTGCGTTTGGAGCCATCCAAATGCTTGGTTGAACCACCGTGGGATCCATTTTGTTTCCTTTTCCTAGTTGATTTATTGAACTTCAAGAGAAACAGAAGCAATTGTACTGTTGACTGGTTGTTGTTCTGTTGATTGATTGATTAATTTGTGCACAGAAGTTACTGCAGTTTGTAAATACGTTTTGCTTTATTGTTTTCACATTCTTACAATATATTTCCACATTTAAAATCAAATCATTACCTCCTGGTCTCATTTACTGCACTGCCCTCCAGTGGCCGAATCTAAATCTTCTGACAATAGCCCAGTATATATTCTCACCTAATTCAACCACATTGTAATCAGGCAAACCCTTGCTACATTTCTTGGCGAGCCAGCCAGGAGGGCAGTCGTTCAGTAAATACAGTTACATTCATTCAATCTCACCAGTTCATCCAAGATGGAGGTTTTTGATAAGCTTGAAATCAAAATTCCAAATGCTGTTTTAGTGGACGGAATAAATGAACCTGCGCTATTAGTAGATGTTATTGCTTTCCTTGAACAATATGGTGATATAAAACGAAACATCACCATTGAAAACCTTCAATCAGAGTTTAATGAACGTGTTGTCATCGAATTTAATTCTAAGTCAGCGCTTGTGACATTGTCACCCTTGCTTCCGTACACTTATACCTCCAAAGCAGGTCATAAATACTGCATTGAAAATCTATCCAACATTTATGCATCCAAGATTTGTGGTTCAAAAACTCGCAATTTAATGGCAGAATTCAAAAATGTTGCCCGATTGTCTGGAAAACACTATGCAGAGTTACTTCAAGAGATGATGGAAGAAATTAGCCTGTCCGTGCCTGAGATCCATCGACCTCCCACTCATGATGGTGCTTCAAATATCACAGATCCCCCTCCACTAACATCTCATCCTTCAGTGAAACAATCTGATTCTCCTCCTGTTTCAGACTTGTCTTCACCAGGGCCAACCATCGGTCCCGAGGCACAGCAGAATGCTCAGCGGAACGAAAGGCGATCCACAATCCACATGACACAAAGCGACCTGACTCCTCCGGAAGTCCAGCGTTATGTGGTGGAGCATGTGGTCAGGAGTGGAGACGGCGCCATGCAATACCATTCATCGCATCGGCTGAGGACCTTCTCAGGAAAAGTGCCAAGGCCGGCCCATGAGACGGACTATGAGACATGGCGATCTGGTGTGGAACTGATGCTCAAGGATCCATCTGTGTCCGATCTTCAGCGCACCAGGCTGATCCGTGATAGTCTCCTGCCACCAGCGGCCGATATTGTGAAACATCTCAGCCCTGACGCCACACCAGAGATCTATTTACAACAGCTCGACTCCGCATATGCTGCTATTCAGGATGGTGATGAACTTTATGCAAAGTTTTTGGATACTTACCAAGATGCTGGAGAGAAGCCATCCACTTACCTGCAACGTCTTCAAGTCGCTTTGCAGCACGCTGTGAAAAGAGGAGGTATATCTGTGAGGGATGTGGACAAGTGCCTTTTGACCCAATTCTGTCGAGGATGTTGGGACAACAATCTCATTGTGGAGTTACAATTAAAACAGAAGAAAAGTAACCCTCCAACATTCCCAGAACTACTTCTGTTGCTGCGCACTGAGGAGGATCAGGATGCGGCAAAGGCAGTCCGAATGAAGCAGCACCTGGGTGCAACAAAGCAGAGAGTGGCAAGTCACGTACAGCTTGTCCATCCAGAAGAAGAAACCAACTTGTGTACTGTTCTGACGACCCTTACCAAACAAATGGCTGCCATCCAAAAGCAACTTGCGGCCCTTACAGCAAGTCAGTCCAGAACTTCACCAGATCTTGCTCCAAAGACTCTTGAAAGGCAAAAGACTGACTCCAAACCCATTCCTCCAAAGCCTGGGTTTTGTTTTCATTGCGGAGAAGACGGTCATATTAAGCCGCAATGTGAAAACGCTCCCAATTCATCTCTTGTTAGCGCCAAAAGAAAACAGTTTGCCAGTAGACAACAAAAATGGCATAAACCAAATGCCTCTGGACATTTAAACTAGTTCCAGCTCCTGCTGAGGGACAATCAGGAGCTGTGCTGGACCAACCCCGTCCCGCAAAGAAGTCTGTCCAGTGTGCAAACATTCAGTCTGACCTGAAACCAAAGAAAACATTGCCACGGGGGTTAATCGGTTCACGGTGTACAGCGAAAATCAATATTGCTGGCCAAACCTGCTCATGTCTGCTCGATACTGGATCGCAGGTAACCACCATCCCTGTGTCGTTTTATAATGAACATTTGTCAGATCAACCCATTCATTCACTTAATGAGTTGCTTTACATCGAAGGTGCAGCAGGTCAAACCATTCCTTACCTTGGATATGTCGAGACTACAGTGACATTTCCAGAAGATTTCCTTGGTACTGATTTTGAAATTCAAACTCTTGCACTTGTCGTCCCAGATGTCAGACCCAGTTTCCCAACTTCTGTGTTAATCGGCATGAACACCCTTGAAGCACTTTATGATCAGTTTTGTAACAGTGACTCTTCCACTTTTCGGCCCAGTTTGCATGGCTACAAAGTTGTGTTGCAGACTCTCCAGCTAAGACACCAGAGCATGGCTGAAGACAATGTTGGACTTGTTACTCTGTGCAGCAAGACCCCTGTCCTCATCCCTGCAGGCTGCACTGTGGTAGTTGAAGGTTCTGCTAAAGTATCCACTCCAACAACCAGCCAGTCTGTGATCGTGCAGCACCCGGATTCAGGCCTGCCGGGTGGCCTGTGTGTGAGCAGCTGTTTGATTTCCGTACCATCTCACTCACCCTACAAAATTCCTGTTGTGGTGACAAATGAGTCAGAGCAGGACGTCTTCATCCCGCCAGTCTCTGTGATTGCAGATCTTGACACCTTTGAATGTACAATCTCTGATCACCATGTAACCAGCAATCCATCTTCGAGCCCTACAACCCCACTAACTTCAATTTCGGCGACAGCCCAGTTCCATCAGAGTGGAAAGAGCGAATTACAGCTAAACTGAACGCCATGCCAGAAGTGTTCGCACACCATGACCTTGACTTTGGACGCACCAGTCAGGTCAAACACCACATCAACCTTCACGATAATACCCCATTCAAACATCGTGCACGACCCATCCATCCACACGACATCGAAGCGGTTCGGAAACATCTTCAGGAGCTTCTGGATGCTGGGTAATAAGAGAGTCCGAATCGTCATTTTCATCCCCATCGTGGTTTGTTAAAAAGAAAAATGGAGACATCAGGCTGTGTATCGATTATCGAAAACTTAACTTAGCAAACATAAAAGATGCTTACCCATTACCACAACCTCAAAGAGTCTTTTCTGCACTCAGTGGCGCAAGGTGGTTTTCAGTCCTTGACCTCAAGTCAGGCTATTACTAAATTGAGATGCAAGAAGAAGATAAGGCCAAAACTGCCTTTGTTACTCCCCTGGGTTTCTGGGAATTCAATAGGATGCCCCAAGGTGTTACCAATGCACCCTCAACATTCCACCGATTGATGGAGAAGTGCATGGGGAGTCTGCATCTCAAGGAGGTTCTTGTGTTCATCGACGATCTTATCATATTCGCTGACACTCTCGAAGAGCAATGAAACCGCCGCCTACTGGCGAAGTTGCTTAAAAAGCTCAAGCGAGTACGGACTCAAACTGTCGCCCGACAAGTGTAAGTTCCTGCAAACATCTGTCCGGTACCTGGGGCACGTGGTATCGGAGAAAGGCGTTGAGACGGACCCTGCCAAGGTCGCCACACTGAAATCCTGGCCAGTTCCGCACAATCTAAAGACCTTGCGCTCATTCCTTGGTTTCGCGGGCTACTACCGGCGTTTCATAAAGGGATATGCCACCATCGTCAAGCCACTCAACGACCTTACCCGAGGATACTCACCTGCTCGGAACCCATCAAAGGATAAAGCTGCAACACCACTTTTCGATCCAAAGCAATCCTTTGGCGCCCGATGGACTCCTCGATGCCAGCAAGCTTTTACCACGCTTATTGAAAAATTCACCACTGCTCCTGTTTTGGGCTTTGCCAATCCTGCCCTGCCGTACATACTTCATACGGACGCCAGTACAACCGGACTCGGTGCAGCCCTTTACCAGGAACAGGAAGGAGCATTGAGGGTAATTGCCTTTGCAAGTAGAGGACTCTCGCAAAGTGAAAGTCGCTACCCGGCACATAAATTGGAATTTCTTGCGCTGAAATGGAGTGTAACGGAGAAGTTTCAGGATTACCTGTACGGTGCAAACTTTACCGTAGTAACAGACAGTAATCCTCTTACTTACCTCCTCACATCTGCGAAGCTAGATGCAACCGGCCATCGTTGGCTAGCTGCTCTTTCAACCTTCTCCTTCAAAATCCAATACAGAGCTGGGAAGCAGAATTTAGACGCGGATGCACTTTCTCGACTGCCGCACATTGAATCCAGTCCTGAGGTGGTGCAAAGGGATCATGAACTCCTGAATCAGTTCACTCAGCAACATCTTGCAGACATCAGTGATGCTGAGATCTCGTCTGCGGTGGTTGACGCCATTTGTCAAAGTTGTTTTGTCCGGTCTCTGGTTGATACCACTCTCGTTGAGTCACTCTCGGTCACTGTAGATTCCATCCCTGAACTGTTCAATGAAGATTCCCATGGCCTGCCGGTTGTTCCTGTGTTGTCACATGCCGACCTCCAAGACAAGCAACGGGCAGATCCAGGTCTTCGAGAGATCATCCACCAGTTGGAAACGGGTGAAAAAGTTCCACCTACAGTTCGATGTGAGATACCAGAGCTACCACTTCTGCTAAGAGAATTAAACAAACTGGAACTTCTCAATGGTGTACTCTACAGGAAGAGGAATGAAAACAAGCATCTCTCCTTTCAATTGGTCTTGCCAGAGGAACTTCGACCCACCGTTCTCCAAAGCCTGCATGATGATATGGGTCACATGGGGATTGAGCGGACTCTTGACCTTGCTCGAACTCGATTTTATTGGCCCCGAATGGCTGCTGATATCGAGCACAAGATCAAAACTTGTGGCCGCTGTATCCGACGAAAGGCGCTGCCAGAGAAAGCTGCTCCCCTAGTCAGCATCCAAACATCTCGTCCTTTGGAGCTTCTTTGCATGGATTTCCTTTCCTTGGAACCCGACACCAGCAATACCAAGGATATTCTGGTATTAACCGACCACTTTACGAAGTTTGCAATGGCCATACCAACGCCCAATCAGAAGGCCAGAACCGTGGCAAGAAGTCTATGGGATAATTTCATTGTTTACTATGGAATCCCAGAGAGGCTACATTCAGATCAAGGCCCGGATTTCGAGTCCAAACTGATCCGTGAACTATGTGAAGTGGCTGGTATACAGAAGTGTCGGACAACCCCCTACCATCCGCGAGGAAATCCAGTTGAGAGATTTAATCGAACTTTACTCAACATGCTTGGAACTCTTGAGAAAAAACAGAAATCGAAATGGAGAGAGTATGTCAAACCATTGGTGCATGCGTACAATTGTACAAGAAACGAAGTTACCGGATTCACGCCATACGAGTTGATGTTTGGGCGATCTCCTCGTCTCCCGGTGGATCTGGCCTTCGGGTTGCCTGTAACCAACAACCATCCTCAACCTCATTCTCAGTATGTACATGATTTGAAACAACGACTGGAAGAGAGCTACCAAATCGCCTCACGGAATGCTGCTAAAAATGCAGGGAGGAACAAGGCTCGATTTGACCAACACGTGAAACCGTCTAAGCTGGAAGTTGGAGATCGGGTCTTGGTGCGCAATGTGCGTGTCAGAGGAAAGCACAAGCTCTCTGATAAATGGGAACAAGACATCTTTGTGGTAGTAAAGCAAGCAGGTGATCTTCCCGTGTATACGGTTAAGCCCGAAAACAAAGATGGTCCGAACCGCACCTTGCATAGGGACCTTCTTCTCCCATGTGGTTTCCTTCCTGTGGCAGAACCATCAGTCGAGATTCTTCCTGTGCCTGAACCAAGGCTAACTCGGTTGCAAAGTCGAACAATGCACGAGTCGGCAGAAGAGTCTGGTGGGGAAGACAATTTCATGGTTGAAGTTGCTGTAAATCCCACAGTTGAACCAAAGAAATTCACGGTGGAGAGAACTCGTGTCGCAAATCTGTCTCCCTCACGAAACGTGCAGTCTCTCGACCCTGAAACCTTACCTGCCATAGGACTGGAAAACCTACCTGATCCTGTAGTTGTGAACTCACCTGATCCTCTTGATGTGAACTTACCTGCTCCTGTGGACGAAAGTGAATCTGAAATTGAAAACCTACCTGAAAACTCACCTGTTATGCCCGATGACCTACCTGACCACTTACCTTCTCCGCCAAATCCGTCGCTCCTCGATGTTCCACTGGACGATGACAATCCTGGAGAAAATGGAAATTCTGAAACAAATCTCTTTGAACCACAAAATCTTGAATGTATACCTAACTTACCTGATGCTGAGCCCACTTTAAGGCGTTCAACTCGCCATAGATCGCCTCCCAAAAGATTCAACTATGCTTCCTTGGGTAACCCATTAATATATGTCGTTCAGACCTTATTGCATAGTTTGTCGGATGCTTTGGGCGCATCAACTGACGCTAGTAGCCCTGCTGTCCATATTGTTTAATCTTCACTTGCAACGGGACTTGCAAGGTTAAAGGGGGGAGGATGTAACCGGGGTGGAAACTGAGGTATATTTTTTTTCCACTCGATTTTAGTTTTTCCCACATTTTCCCTGCCCCTGAATGCCTCATGACATGTGGCCAGGTCACATGACAGCAATCATCCAATCAGGTGATTTCTCTAGCCTTATATAAGCTGCTCTGACTCCACTCTCCTCAGTTGTGTGGGAGAGGAGCCAGAGACAGCAGCTGCTCAGGTCAGTTCCAACATATTGACTTTTCAAGCTTATCCATTTGCACAATTCTGAAACTACTGTTTTGTAACTTTTTGTAGAATCCAGACCTGTACTTTTGTGTTGGGACTCTACCGTGTTTTGTGCTTTTTGATCATAAGGAACTGGTGAGTTTGAATTTTCACAATTCTTGCTTGTTAGCATTGGCATGCTAATGCTAGCTGCTAATGCTAACATGAGGCTCCAGTGTTACTTTGATGTATATTGTTTTGTTTTACTGATGTAAATTTAATGTTAGCATGCTAACTATTAGCATGCTAACGCTAGCATGCTAACTTGACCCAAAATGATCTTATAAGGAAATGTATCATGTCTGGCAGTGATTTTGGCTATGTGTGACTAATGCTAATGCTAGCTTAGCAATTAGCCACCAGCTAACAAAGGCCTAAAGACTGGTATTTTGATTCATCTAGGCCAGGTGCCCCTGATCCCTCACGGGTTTCCTGTATTTGTTCGATGGCGAGCTTCGATCCCAAGCCAGGAGGCTGAAGAAATCCCAGCCCTTTGTCAACATCCCATGGTCTGGTAGGAGGCTTAGCAGCCTGCTCACTCTCCCACCTTCTCACTACTGAGCCCTTCCACATCCACCTACTCCCCCTCTGGACAATTTGCGTGTTGGAAACTACTCTCCTCAAACAATAAAAGCCCCAAATGAACAATTGTGCTCAGTGTGCGTTTGGAGCCATCCAAATGCTTGGTTGAACCACCGTGGGATCCATTTTGTTTCCTTTTCCTAGTTGATTTATTGAACTTCAAGAGAAACAGAAGCAATTGTACTGTTGACTGGTTGTTGTTCTGTTGATTGATTGATTAATTTGTGCACAGAAGTTACTGCAGTTTGTAAATACGTTTTGCTTTATTGTTTTCACATTCTTACAATATATTTCCACATTTAAAATCAAATCATTACCTCCTGGTCTCATTTACTGCACTGCCCTCCAGTGGCCGAATCTAAATCTTCTGACAATAGCCCAGTATATATTCTCACCTAATTCAACCACATTGTAATCAGGCAAACCCTTGCTACACACCTGTCCTGGGGGGCACGCAGAGAGAGAGACAGATACCTTTCCTGGGGGACAGGAAGAGAGAGAGACTTGTCCTGGGGGACATGAGGAGAGAGAGACAGACACCTGTCATGGGGGACAGGATGAGCAAGACAGACACCTGTCCTGGGGGACATGAGGAGAGAGAGAGACACCTGTCCTGGGGGACAGGAGGAGAGCAAGAGAGACAGACACCTGTCCTGGGGGACAGGTGGAGAGAAAATGGAGACGGGAGCAGAAGCTGGAGAAGGGAACAGAACCTCGAGTCGGGAGCAACCTGGGAGTAGAACCTGGAGACGGGAGCAGAACCTGGACACAAGAGCACAACCTGGAGGCAGGAGCACAACGGGTGCAGAACCTGGAGACGGGAGCAGAAAATGGAGACGGGAGCAGAACCTGGGGACGAGAGCAGAACCTGGAGACGGACGCAGGACCGGGTCTATCTCCCGGTCCTGTGCCCGTCTCCTGGCCCTGCGTCCGTCTCCCGGTCTGCTGATTGCAGAGTGCCATCACCTGCCGCCACAGCCTTCATGCACACACCTAATACACCTAATAAGGAAAACAGAAGGGAGGGAAAAAAAGTCCTACACAGAGCCTGCTGCTGCTGCAGGCCTGACAATTCTGTGCAGTTAGAATGACAGAAATCATAGAAAAATACAAAAACATAGAATTTCTCTGTAAAACTACAGCAAAGTGACACAAAAGAATGACGATATGATGCAACAGCACAGCAAAGAGACACAAAATGACCTAAAAGAGACGAACATCAACAATAAATAGATGCAAATTGAACATTCATACATGTAAAAACTACCAGTAACTACAAACAATAACTCCAAAAACAGACGGGACCAACAAAATAGACACTAAATGGTCACACAGAGACACCAAATCTCAACTATAAGATGCATAAAGACAGTGAAAGCTCTAAAATCCTGCACCTTTGTGGAAACAGAACAACATGAAAGAGGAGAGACAACTGAGAAATCTTTTGAAAAAGTTCGTGCATAAACACCTAACCTCACAATTATTCCAGTCACAGTCGGAACCAGTTTGGTTAACTTCAGATCCACCGCTGGGAGCAGACGTAGATCTTCTTCCTCTCCAGCTCCGTTCATCTTCTTGGCTTCTATCTGCAGATCTCCACATTTATCCTCCAGCAGCCTCCAGAGATAACTCACCAAACGCCGCCCCAGAGATAACTTCACCAAACGCCGCCCCAGAGGCGTCTGGAGGATGGACAACGTTTCCTCTCCTCGTCCATCTCCTGAGCATCGGTAAGAATCCCTCTGGGCTCTGAGGGTTTCTGCAGGAACGTCTGACGCTAAATGTTAGAGAATAGATCTCAATCTCCAGAACACTGAAACTAAAACACACATTTAACACAATAAACACATTTTATATCATCAGAAAAAACATTTAGACAAAAAACTGAAAAAACGGGGTTAGAAAAACTGTTAAAGCTCTAAAACTGTTTCTCTTCATGATGCACAGAAATCAGGATTCAACTGAAATTCAGCAGAACAGAATATAAAACAAACTGCAGTCCATCACTCTGTTTATTAATTTTACAAGTTTCAGGACAGTTGGTTTTATCTTTAGACACTTTTTTTTAAAATCCTAGAAGTTAAACGTGTCTAAAACTGATCTAACAAGAAGATCAGGCATAAAAACTGTTCACAGAAGAACTAAAATGTGTTAAAGACGTTAGAGAGAAGATTCAGTGTGCAAAAATGTAGAAAACCTGTAATCTAGAACTAATACAGAGTGAGCAAACTGGCATAAATTAGACAAAAAAATATTATATCCATCTATCTTTAACCATTAAATCAGTTTAAGGAAAGTTTCTTCTGTCTTTAGGCTCTTTTCAATTCTAGAAGTTAAACATGTCGAAAACTGATTTAACAAGAAGATCAGACATAAAAACTGTTCACTGAAGAACAAAAACATGTTAAAGACGTTAGAGAAAAGATGTAAAAATGTAAAAAAAAAATTAAACAACTTGTAATGTAGAATTAGTATAGAGAAAAAATACTTGCATGTATGCAGTGTGCAAACGCGTATATTAGAAAATGTATTTGTATGCATCTATCTTTAACCATTAAATCAGTTTTAGGAACGTTAGATTTTTTTAAATTGCTGCAATTCTAGAAGTTAAATGTTTTTAATTTAACAAGAAGATCAGACATTAAAACTTTTCACTGAAGAAGCACTAAATGTGTTAAAGATGTCAGAGAAAAGATCCAGTGTGCAGAAATGGAGAAAACCTGTAATGTAGAATAATATAGAGCAACAATACTTGCATATATGCAGTGTTCAAACTGGCATAAATTAGAAAAAAAAAAATTATATGCATCTATCTGTAAACATTTAATCCATTTTAGGGTTAGGGTTCCTTTCAGATTCAGACTTTATTTCAATTCTCAAAGTTAATCTTTTTGGAGCAACATTTTGAGTCATTTTCAGACAGTTTTCACTTGTTTTAGTTGAATTTTTATCAAATTTTGAGTAATGTTGGTGAAATTATGTTCATTTTAGTTAAGTTACCTCAACTTTAATTAGGTTTTCTATCAACTTATTGCATACATTTTCAATCTTTTTGGAAAAATCATGGGTAATTTCAGATAATTTCAAGTCAGTTTGTCAAAGTTTGATCTCATTAGGAGAAATTTGTCAGTAATTTTGCACCAGTTTCATCTTTTTTGTCATTTTCAGACAGTTTACAGTTCAAAGAAATGTTAAAATGTTTGTGAATAACATTCACAACAAAATCAACTAAAATCCAGCAAATTTCGCAGATTTTTTTATGAATGCTCTTAAAGAAAGCATTACAAGTTTTATTGATATATATATATATATATATATATATATATATATATATATATATATATATATATATATATATATATATATAATATATATATATATATATATATATATATATATATATATATATAAAAAATAAAAATCACTGGCAATTTTTAGGATTTTTTTGGAAGATTTTTACTCATTTTTTAAATATATTTACAAGATTTTCTTGCCAAATTTAGGAAATTTTTTATGAATAAAACTTTTAAAGGAAACTTTTAAGGAGTTATTGCAATTTTCTTCCTGAAGGTTTTGCAAAATATTCAGAAATATGGGGATTTTTTTTGCTGATTTTTTTTCAGACAAGGTAACAATATTTTTTGGTGCCTGTAAATGAAGACAACAGGAAGGTTAATTTAGCTCAACTTGAATTCAGTTTTCTCTCAGCTTCTTTATAAATTCCAGTGTAAATTCCACGTGATGTGAAGTTGATGCTACATTATGATGTTGACCCAGTTTGGTTGACAGAAATAAGCGATAAATTTCCTCTCAGAGTGCATAAATAGAGTGAACTGTTGGTCTGTGGAAACTCTGATCTGTTAAATGTGGCGGCTTCCCGTCCTTATTTTCTGCCTCGCTACATAAACGGAGCAGCATCACGTGACTCTGAGTGTTACTAACAGTTTACACCTGTTACCTGTAATCTGCCCGTTACCACGGCGTTGCAGTTGTCTGTTCAGGGTGAAGCTTCCAGGAGGGATTTAGAAGTTCAGTCTGTTCAGAGCTGGATTTCCTCACATCAGTGGGCTGGGAGGGTGAGGAGAGGTGGAGGTTTTCAAATGTCAGGTCCAGAGAGATTAACAGACTCCCTCCAACATCCTCCAGTCTGGCAAAAAACGGAGTCGTTCTTTTCTCTCTGCAGACAAAGTTTTAATGCTGGAGAAGAGAGGAAAGTCTGAGTTAGAGCTCCGAATGTTAAAATACGCTCTGAAAAGCCAATAAAAGTCTGAGTTTATGTTAAAATACGCTCTGAAAAGTCAATAACAGTCTGAGTTTATGTTAAAATATGCTCTGAAAAGTCAATAAAAGTCTGAGATTATGTTAAAATATGCTCTGAAAAGTCAATAACAGTCTGAGTTTATGTTAAAATATGCTCTGAAAAGTCAATAAAAGTCTGAGTTTATGTTAAAATACGCTCTGAAAAGTCACCAAAAGTCTCTCTGTTTGTGGATTTAACACTGAATCTAACATTAGATTTGAAGCCGGGTTAAATCAGAAACCAATACTTCAAATTAAATTTGTGGGGGTTCTTTGTTTCCCAAGTTCTTTACATCTAATAGAATTTATACAATGAATTGTGTTTTACAAAAACCTATGGCGCAACACATTAGTAGAAATATGAGAAACAGCACCAGAAATAGTACTAAAAACAGAAACATACGGCTGTGGCACCTAGTGGGCAAATAAAACCCACAGTTACCACACTGCCCTCTATAAGCCTCTGTTCTAAACACATACTGCAGTAACACAAAAGCAGTTAGAAATATCTCATCATTAACCAACACAAAAACACAATGCATATAATAATACATTCATATTTCATGGAACTAAGAACATCATGATTGATCAGCTTGGGTCAAGATGGTGCCAGTGTGTGTGGCAGCTTGTCTCTCACTGTCAGTTTTGTTGATGATATTATTGTAGTTCACCCTCGGCACTCAACAAATCAAGTCGCTGCTCATGTATGATGGACAAACACTGCTGGAGCTTGGTTTCTCTGCTAAAGATGGAGTTACGCCCGCTGGGGGCTGGAGTGCAGCTTATAGGGGGGGCTCCAAGCCAAACAGGTTGGGAACCACTGCTCTAACTGTCGCTACTCCTCAGCACAGTACACGGACATAAAGTGGATTTTTAATGCAAATAACAAACTATTTACCACCCAGTCACTGTATTTCATAATTCAGTCTTTCATAGCACGGTATTATTTACATTTTCTTACTGTCCCACAGTAACCAGTAACCCTTTGTTCTGTTCCCACCACTTCCAGTATCTTGCCCTTTGACCTCAAAACTACCCCCAATACAACAATAACAATACGCCCCCTGCTGTCCAAAACGACAATCAGCAGAAGAGTCACAAACAGGGATTTCAGTGGTTTTCAGGATATTTACTTGCCTCTGTTTACCACCTGGTTACACCTGTATTAAAATTCAGGCCCAACAGCAGGAACTTTATGCATTTGGACACATTATGAGTCAAGACTGAAGTTTCCAGTGATTTTGTGCAGAACTTTAATTAGTTTTGGGCAAATTTTAGTCATTTTGGTTGAATTTTAAGCTTTTAAGTCATTTCAGACATTTTCAAGTCAGTTTTTATCATTTTGAGCAGGTCATGATACATTTTGGTTATGAGACAAATATTTTTAACTTGTTTTGGACAAATTTTGAGCTTTTAAGTCATTTCAGACATATTTAAGTCAGTTTTTATGTTTTGAGGAATTTTGTACAATATTTTAAGTTGTTTTTGACAAATTTAGATTTTTTTTAGTCTTTTCAAAGAATTTCAAGTCAGTTTTTTATCTTGCTTTGAGGTATTTTGCACAATATTGTAACTTGTTTAGACAAATTTCGAGCTTTTGAGTCATTTCAGTCAGTTTTTATTGTTTTTGAGCAGGTTTTGAGGCATTTTGCATGATGTTTTAACTTGTTTTGAACACATTTGCCCTCATTTCTGTCTCCTTTTATTCCTTTTCTCTCTGCAGCAGATAATTTAATGAAATACTGGAAAAAAAACATCCCATAGAACAAAAGCAAAGGACCCTAAAAACACAGGAAGCCTAAAACCATCTGATACCCACATCCAATGTTACCCCCCCCAGATATATGGAACACCCAAAATACACAAAAAGACACTGCACTGCACCACATAGTGGACAGCATCAGATCAGTCACCTACAACCTTTATAAAGCTCTGGTAGAAATCATCAAACCCCTCCTTGGTACATCACAACATCACTGCAAGAACTCCAAACAACTGGACAAGAACTAAACCATATCACAGTAGAAAAAGAGGAGATATTCATATGACATGACGTAGTTTCATTCATCACTAAAACCCCGTAGACGTCACATTACACATCGTACAGGAACGACTCATGAAGGACAGGACACTGAAAGAACACACAAACCTCCCAGTAGACGACATCATCACATTACTCCGGTTTATTGCCAAATCCACCTGTTTTCAGTTGAAAGGAATAATCTACAGTCAGAAACCAGGTTTAGCAATGACACATCTGGCCAGGTCATCATTGTAAAGGAGAAACTGTTCTCATCTGATCTTACCTGGTAAAATAAAGTTGAAAAAAAGATCCACTTTCAGCCATAATGAGTAACTTTTTCATGGAGGACCTGGAAACCAAAGCCATCCCCGCTCTGCAGACCCACACTCTGGAGAAGATACGTCCACGACATCCTGGAAATAATAAAATCTGGACACACACAAGAACTCACTGATCATCTGAACAACATGGACGACACGGGAAACATACAATCCACACAGGAAGAGGAAATAAACCGGACCATTTCATTCCTGGACATGACATGAACATTCACCACAGAGAAGACAGCAGCATCAAAATAACAGTTTACAGGAAACCCACACACACGGACCAGAACCTCCTCTGGACATCAGAACATCCACAGAACACAAACTACCAGTTAGAACACTATTAGAACAGACCAGAACCTCCTCTGGACATCAGAACATCCACAGAACACAAACTACCAGTTAGAACACTATTAGAACAGACCAGCATCATAACCGATGATAAAGACAGACAGGAGGAGGAAAAACACATCAGAACTCACTCACACACTACCAATATCCCATATGGGCCATAAACAAAGGAAAACAACAAGCCAAAAACAAAGAGAAAAAACTAAAACAAACAAAACAAACATACACAAAAACAGACAACAAAAATGAAGACATAATCAGCATTCCATATATCTGAGGGACAACAGAACCCATACATCCCATAATGAGAAAACACAACATCAACACAGCAGTAGAACCACATAGAAAACTGCAGCAGCTATTAGTCCATCCAAAAGACAAAAATGCAACATCATATATGAAACTCCGTGTAAGTCATGCGATAAAACATACACTGGAGAAACTGGAAGATCATTCAACACAAGAAGAAAGGAACAGCAGACAGAATAAAGGAAACAGCTGGACGACTCACAAGAAGATAAAAAGAAAAGCAGATGAAGAAAACAAAAAAATCAGCCATCAGGGACACTGTAAAAGAAACAAGCACATCATGGACTGGGACAGGGGGTGGATTTAACATCAGAGACCAACAAACACAAACCATGGATTAAGGAGGCCTTAGAGACCAGGAAGTGTTGTAGTTTTCCATTCCATTGTACAGTATACACTGTTGTTTCTCTTCAAAAATGCATTTAAAGCTACTTTCTGCACATTTCTGGTACTTTCTTAGGATACAGAAGTACTATCTCTTGCTAAATAAATAATGTTTACACCTATGCAGTACCTTTAGCAACAATAATAGTGATAATTATTGAGTCCATGTTGGACTTCTATTCACTAACCCTCAGAGCAGAATGAGGCGTGCACGGAGTCACCTGATATCTAGAGTCATCTACCGGTGATGGAGGGTTTAATCAGACACACCTGAAGCCAAATGGCAGAAATATAAGTCCACTGCATTACCATAATCTCATAAACTGAGATATATATATATATATATGTATACATACAAATGTCATCTGTTACCCTGGAAGTGGAACCTACTGGTGATAAAATAAAACAGAATCACAGAAAGCAGGTTTGATGCAGTTCTTCATCCTTTTTACTTTCAGTACAGCCCATGGTCCGTTGTGTTTTATTCAGCATGAGTACAGCTGGGACATGCTGCTTCATCAGAATAATGCATTTTAAACTTCCTGTGGTGGAAAATGACCCGTCATCTGTCAGCAGATCCAGCTTGTCTATACTCATGCTCAAAGTAACTGCAAAGGATTGTGGGTCAGGATGGCCAGAAAAGCATGCTGGGATACTTCCCAATCCAAACAGAGGGACATCCAGGTATTCTTTGACATTCCATCTACTGGCTCATCTTTCTCTGGCTGCTGGACAGTTTGGTAGTGAGGATACTGGAATGCAGATGAGTCGTCGTCTACATATTAGGAGTCTCATTTAGCGTGTAGGAAGTTAGAGCTGCAGGTTACTGATTGATTCATTTTGTACTCATTTACTTTGTCAAAGCTTGTAGAAGTTTTGACCTTTCTCCAACTAGAACATGCAACTAAATCTGAGCAGGGAGAGAAACAGTGGTGGTCACGTGGACCTAATATTTTTCTATGCAGTGGTCTGCTGGGGAGCAGGGAGCACTGAAAGGGACAGAAAGAGACTAAACAGAAGGTCAGGAGGAGGTTCTGTCCTGGACTGTTCCCTGGACTCCATAGAGGAGGTGGGTGAGAGGAGGATGTTGGCAAAGCTCACATCCATCATGGACCATCCCTCTCACCCACTGCATGACACTGTGGGGTCTTTAAGCAGCTCCTTCAGCAGCAGACTGAGACATCCACCCTGCAAGAAGGAACGCTATCACAGGTGCTTCATCCCATCTGCTAGAAGACTGAACAACATCAGCATCACTGGCTGATGTTAACATAAACTGGACTATATCATTACCACCCCAAACCATAAAATCTGCACTGACATTCTTGCACTGCACATCTTTGCACTTTTAAACTTTATTTTTATTTTTTATTTTTTTTTTCTGTTAAGCCACTTTATCCTCATCTCTCACCCTTGTATATACTGTAAATATTATTACTATTGTTCTATTATTATTTTATTCTTATCACTACGTCCACTGTTACATAAGCTGCTGTAACAATGTAAATTTCCCCTGGAGTGGGGAGAAATAAAAAACTTTATCTTATCTTATCTTATCTTATCTTATCTTTTCATCATCCAACTTAGTGTGAATCTTTTACCTCAAAGCCCTGCAGCAGGACATCAAACTGATTCTAGTCCAGGTTCCACATTCAGCCCAGTCTGATCTCCAGTAAAACCACAGCATAATAACCTATAAATAACCACAACTCCTAATTATTCCATTTGTTATAGTGCAAAAAGCACATTTTGAAAATGTTCACATTTGAGGAATTATCTTTTGACAAAACATTATGAACAACCAGAAATGTTTTCAGAAAATAAGTTAAATTTCAACAGTTTTATGCCTCAGTTCATCATTTCCACATGACAACTTCCAGAGTGTCTACAAAGGAACACAACATTCAGTCATTTAGTAACTGAACAATCTGGTATTTAACTCTATGATCAAAACAACTTGTCATGATGTAGAAACTATTACAAATTTACAATCTGCAGTTAATGTCTTCTCTGGAACTTTTACACTGCATGCTGTGACCTCTGACCTCTTCATCATTCTACTAACAAGTCAGGACTCTGGGATTAAATCTGGGAAAAGTCATGTTGTTGATGGACCAATAGATGACAGCAGAGACTCACACACAAATCTCTGTCCCTGCAACCCATCAATAATCAATAATAACACTGATACATTATCAACCAATCATATTTTGGTCATTTTCTACATATTTCTGGTAGTTTTAGCTCATATTTTGGTCATTTTGTTCATATTTATGGTAGTTTCATCTCATATTTTGGTCATTTTGAACATATTTCTGGTAGTTTTAGCTCATATTTTGGTCATTTTGTTCATATTTATGGTAGTTTCATCTCATATTTTGGTCATTTTATTCATATTTCTGGTAGTTTTTTTGTCATATGTTGGTCATATTATATATATATATATATATATATATATGTATTTCTGGTAGTTTTATCTGTCTGTGTGTGTGTGTGTGTGTGTGTGTGTGTGTGTGTGTGTGTGTGTGTGTGTGTGTGTGTGTGTGTGTGTGTGTGTGTGTTGATACATATATGAAGAAATGTGTAAATTGAATGGAAAGTCCAGTGGGAGTCTGAGTGTCACCAAGTCAGAGTTTATGTCTCAACTGCGGACGTTAGAGAAGACAGGCGGAGACAGTCTTAGTGGGCGGAGCTAAACTACCTGAAACCTGTGTTTCATTCGTTATAGATCTCATTCCATCATTCTGAAATCAGTTTATTTCTCCCCCTCTTCTCTGTAACTATTTAGTTTAGAATTCTTTGCCTCTCCTGACAACTTTTGATAGAACAGCAGAAAAATACCTTCAATTATTACAATATCACTGTGATTCTCCACTGTGTATTATGCAGAATTGTAATATGATAGCAATTTATTTGTGTTGTGTTCATTATTGATGCCTTTAACCCTTCCATGCATAGAGGTCATGACAGTGTGCAGCTCTTCTAAAGCTGTTTTCTTGTATGTGCATGAGTTTTGATGGCAAATATTGTGAAAATCAGGAACATCCTGTCTCAGAGTGATGCAGAAAAACTAGTCCATGCATTTGTTACTTCTAGGCTTGACTACTGTAATTCCTTATTATCAGGTTGTCCCAATAGCTCTCTGAAACATCTACAGCTGATCCAAAATGCTGCAGCCAGAGTACTGACGGGAGTTAGCAAGAGAGATCATATTTCTCCTATATTGGTTTCTCTTCATTGGCTTCCTGTTAAATCTAGAATAGAATTCAAAATCCTTCTTCTGACATATAAAGCTCTTAACAACCAATCTCCATCATATCTTAAAGACCTGATAGTACCATATTATCCTAGCAGAACTCTTCGCTCTCAAACTGCAGGCTTACTTGTTGTTCCTAGAATCTCTAAAAGTAGAATGGGAGGCAGAGCCTTCAGTTATCAGGCACCTCTCCTGTGGAACCAGCTCCCAGTTTGGGTTCGGGAGGTGGACACCCTCTCTATTTTTAAGACCAGGCTTAAAACCTTCCTTTTCGACAAAGCTTATAGTTAGGACTGACTGGGGGACCCTGACGGGGTATGCTGGTGTTTTCATTTGCACAACTGACTTCCCCTCTTGACGTCCCTTTAGTTTGCCCCTAGTTCTGCTGCTATAGGCCTAGGCTGCTGGGGAACCTCTCTTGATGCACTGAGCCCTTCTCTAACTACCTATGTATTTACTATATATACCATTATTGCATTACATTCACTCTGTTTCTTTCTGTGTCCTTTCTCCGAGTGTCCCTGGTCCCAGAGCTGGATGCTGGATGCTTCAGATGTGTGGCTGTGTTTTATGGTCCTTGTGTCCCACCCCCCACCTCTCTATCTCTACCCCTCTATCTGTATCCCTCTATCTCTACCTTTCTACCTCTTCTGTCCCTCTCAACCCGCCCGGCCAGCAGGCAGATGGGTCCCCCCACATTAGAGCCGGGTTCTGCTCGAGGTTTTTTTCCCTGTTAAATGGGTGTTTTCCTGCCACTGTCTCCTTAGGGCTGCTCTGGGGGTCAGGCATATGGGTTCTGTAAAGCGTCTCGAGACAATTTGACTGTAATTGGCGCTATATAAATAAAATTGAATTGAATTGAATAGTTGGACATCAGCCACTACAGTGGATCCTATTGCATCATTTCTTCCACTGCCAGTGATTGGCTAGCCATTGCAAATTCTTTAAAAAAAAGAGTCAAACCAAGATGGCCGGCAGGCAGCCAGAAACACCAAGTAGCTCATTTTCTTTTGTTCAAGCCTTCTATAAAAAAGAGACCTTTGCAGGAAAGAAAAATATGGTGACATCGAGGAACATCTAAGGAGTCATGCAATTGCAAAATTTTCCAAGTATTGATGTTATATTGGGAGGCAATTATGATTAATCTCATGTCCACTAAAGTGCACATCATGCATCACCAGCTATATTTCAGCTACAATTCATTGACCACAATTATGGTATTACTGGTGCTGTTCTTGAAAATATGTCATCTGAGAGACTTGGGAATCTATACAGGAGAGTGAATCCCTCAATGCTGTTTGAATTATTTATGCATCAATTATTTTATTTTATAGTTCACATCACATTTCACAGTTCAATCCACTGTATATCATTTTATCCATTTGTTTGTTAAATCCATATTTCTAGAGCAAAATGCATGGTGGCCATCTCAGTGGACATGTAAATATATTTTTTAGAAAAATGGGTTGAAATAAAATAAAGTACAAACCTTGTTTTTCATGCCTAAAGATGAATAAAAACAATTGGGGGAAAACAAAATCCTGACTGAGGTTATCATAATTCATGCATGAATGGGTTAAGGCGACATACCAAACAGTGACGTTTTAATTCCTTTTTGGACAATATACTAACATACATGAATTATTGACACACAAACGTACAAATTCTCAAAATACAAGCTCCTCAACTCTGTTCTTGGTTACAGTGATTCATTAGATGTACTTCTATTTTTCTTAAATTACCATGTTTTCATAGCATCATCAAAATTTAATTGAGTTTTTTTTCCACAATGTGATTTCAACATCATCAAAAAATAACCTGTGCTTATTCTAGTGATCTTTTTGGTAATATGTTTCTTGATTACCACCCATTTGTGCTTCTATCTGCCTTCATCTTTGCAGACGGTGCCAACATGATTGACAACAGATGAGATTGTTCTTAATTATTCATTCGTAAGAACTTCAAATTTGTTATTTTTAACTGCTCTAAGCCTCAAGCAGAGAAAGCATAAACCTCCTCTTTGGTATTATCTGAACACGACATCATGACGATTTACTCTAATGAAGCTGGTCGAGTTTTGAGGAAAACACTTTAAATGAACAAGTCAAGTATATTCTAACCACCTGGAGCCTGATGTGCATCAAGAAACATGATGTTTGATGCACATCAGGTGCTGCTGATCTGATCTGACCTGACGTTCAGCCACAGCATCAGTGTCTGATGAAGATAGGACAGCAGATCAGTCCTGTCTAACATCCTACTTCTGTTTCCTCTCACCTGAATCTTCCAACAAACTCCCCGACGTTCCTCCATCTGACGAGCAGAGTCCGTTCAAAAAGTTCACATTTAGTGCCAAAAATATTCATTCAAAGATGAAGAAACCATGAAAAGATCAATAAAACTAGCTGAAGGTTAAATAAAGTGCAGCTGTGTGGCATGTGTGTTGGTGGTTTGATCCCGTCAGGTGTGTCTGAGTGGAACGTACCACCTGCTCAGGTCAGCGGGGGAACACAGAGATACAAAAGTTAAAAATCCTGGCTCTAAGCCTTAATACAGTTTAGAGTGGACTTCACAGTTTATGTCACATGAGTGCATCTACATTAGCATAACATTTAATTTAATGTAGATGAGTTTTACTGCTCCAATCACAGACTGACCTGCTGCTGACATCACCTGTTCACCTGGAGCTCACCTGTTCACCCGACAGCAGCAACAAACTGGAGAAGAACTGAGGGATTCTGATGACAAGTTCATGGATCAAATAATAATTCAGTGGAATCTTTACTGCAGTAACACATTTTCTTCACCATCATATTACCTGAAAACTAAAGACTCTCCTCAGTGAAGCAGCTCCTGGTTTATAACTCAAAACGCTGGAAACACAGAGAAATACTAAAAGATCATTTTATTAAACCAACAGAAGCTGGAAGAGGATTTTTTCTTTAAAAAGGCTTTTGTTGCATAAATTCTGCAGCTTCCTGTTGTTGTTGTGGGAACAAGGTTTGACAAAATCGGACTTTCTGAGTGTAAACTGACTCAATGAAACCTGAACTCCAGTCAGAGAGAACAGGTTCCATTAGATTGAGATTCTTTATTGTCAGTGGAAAAACAAACATTTTTAGTGCCCAAAACACCACGTCAACACGAGTAACTTGTTTTATGGCCTAACAAAGACAAAAACACACACAAAAAAACTCTACATTCACTTTCTTTCAGATTCTGTGCTGTTTTAGAATCAAAATGAAATAGAAAATAAAAATCTGTTCAATCCAATATTTTACTAAACATTTCACAAATACTCCAAACACTGATAAGAACATTTCATATAAATCATCCATGCAAAAACCTCCAATCTCCAATTATTCTTTATAAATTTAGACATTTTTACTGATATATTTGAAAAATATCAAAAAAGGAAAACATACAGTAGAATTTTTTTTAAATAAATAAAAACAAACACATTTTCACATCTGAGCTCAGAAACTAAAATCATAGTATTTTAAACGTAAATCTCACGTTAAGGTCGGATATTGTCCATTTATAAAGGAAACAAGAAAAGTGGGAAATATAAAATAGAAATAATTTTAAAGAAGTGATAAAAAGCCCTCATTTCACACACATACACACTTATAACGACCAGAATTATCACAGAAGGACTCAATTATCACCAGAAACGTTAAAAACAGAAATAATTCATTAGTTTTCTTTTCATCAGAGAAAATTAAGCATATTAGGCTTCAAGTCTTGTGAAATTATCTTACTGTACACATTACTGCTCTCTGGCGGACACAGGCGGTAACGACACTATATTATTATTATTATTATTATTATTATTATTTGAGGCAAGCTGGAGACATTACAGAGGAGCAGCACTTCCTGTTTCAACGTAAAACTATCGCAATGCCTTATGCTAAAACGTGGTTTGTGAGACTCTGCAGAATCTGCAGTATGAACAAAATCTATTTAGGACCACTAGCTTGCGATTCCCTCAAATTGGTTTGTTTCACTATACGTTCAAAATAAACACGTTATAGCTAATGTACAAATGCATTCGTACCGGAAGTGTTAGCCGAGCTAGCGGAAGTGCTAACGAGGGTTTGCTATGACACGGACTAATACCCTAAACACGTAGTTCTAAAATCAATTCTCTCCAAGACACAGAGCTCTAGCTCCGTTTCCTGTCCCAGGTCTAATGTTCAGCCTGATATCGTGATCAGCATCTTTTAAAGAGACGCTGCTGGTAGCGCTGGAGTTAGCTTGTCACTAGCTTCTGATTAGCTGCTAGCTCGCTAACGCTGCCATCACAGACGCAGCTATAGATTGTCATTAGCTACATTGTGGATTCATTTCCTGTTTGGACGTGACTCAGACTACAACAAAAGTAATCGGAGCAAGTGGAGAAGCTAGCTGTCGTAAATACAACTTGGTTTACACCAGAGGTCCTTCTGAATCGACCAAAATCCCTTAGTAATACTTTGACATAAAATGTACAATAAAGAAAGATGCTTTTACGTTGAAGAGTAACAGGAAGTGCTGCTCATCTGTAATGTCGCCAGCTATACAGTTAGTAATAATGACGTGTCGTTACCGCCTGTGTCCACAAGAGGTCAGTAGCGCCCCCTACTGTGACATGATCTTACACTGAGAGGGATGAGATGACAGCAGAGACTCAGACACAAATCTCTGTCCCTGCAACCGATCAATAATCAATAACAACACTGATACATTATCAACCAACCATATTTTGGTCGTTTGTACATGTTCTGGTAGTTTTATCTCATATTTTGGTCATATTCACAGGACTCACCTGTTTTGAGAAAATCATTTTCTGCACTTTTACAATTACATATATTCCACAAGCCACTTCATGCTGATGTCACTTATAGTGTAGTAATACGGTATTTATTCATTTTTTATTCTTGTATATATTATTGTTATATAATTATTATCTTTACTGTAGTAAACTGTAGTTAGTGCTGCTCTGAAAGATTTTTGCTGCTCTAACACTGGAAATTTCCCCTGACCTGGGGAGTAATAAAGGACTGTTGTATAATCTATGTGCAAGAACTGATACCTCATCTTCCTGTATATAGTCTTCTACATGGTATTTAAAAAAATCTGCGCATATATCCCTCTGGGCTGGAAACTGATTATAGTTACTGCTATGGTGTATGGCTCTGGCATTAAATATACTACATATATAGCTGGTGGTAAATTCAAAAATATGTAGACCAGCAAATCAAGTATAGTGAGGGTGATGCAGAGTAGATTGATGGAAATGGGCAGCTGGAAGCAGTGGGCTGGAGGAAGGTCAGCAGCAGCAGCATCCCACAGATGGAGATTAGGCCAGTTGGTGGGAGAAACCACCACAGATCTGAAGCATCCAGCTCTGGGATCAGGGACACTCGGAGAAAGGACACAGGGAGAAACAGAGTGAGTGTAATGCAATAATGGTATATATATATTAAATATAATGGTAGATAGAGAAGGGCTCAGTGCATCCAGAGAGGTCCTCCAGCAGCCTAGGCCTGTAGCAGCAGAACTAGGGGCAGAACTAAGGGACGTCCAAGAGGGGAAGTCAGTTGTGCAAATGAAGACACCAGCTCACCCCGTCAGGGTCCCCCAGTCGTCCCCCATCGTCACCTTCATCATTTACACCTGACAGGAAAACCTTCATCTTCATCAATTATACCTGACAGGAAAACCTTCATCATCATCAGTTACACCTGACAGGAAAACCTTCTTCTTTATCTTCATCAGTTACAGAGTTAGGGTTCTTCAACAGGTCCTCCATCAGCAGGTCAGTTCTGTTTCAGGTCATCAGATGAAGCTCTGGGAAACGTTGCATCAATGTAGAAAAGTTTCCTGGATGTTTTTTTTTATTTCACCACTGAACATGAATCACAGAACAGAAACAGATTATTTATTAATTTCATTTTTAAACTTCTGAGAGAGAAGGTCCAACAGGAGTAATTCACACACGTGTTCCAAAGCTTCTGTTCACAAAAACCCTCCAGGAGCTCAAGGATAGGTCACCTGTTGATGCTCAGCTCAAACCTGTCTGCTCCACTGAGTATTTCTGTAGTGTCTGATCAGTGCAACTCATTCAAAGATCTATTTATTTCATACTAAAACTAAAATGTCAAACAGCATACCCTGACTAGGATGCTTTTCTAGACTAAAACATTGAAAACATCTGTATGATGTGAAGTAAATACCTGTGTGAACCTGTTGCAGTAGAAATAAGAACGGCCGATCTGCTTTGAAAACTGGAGCTCGGGATCTTTTGAGGAGGACCATCCCTGCAGGGATAGAAAATCATGTTTTAGAAACTTTAGACAGTTGGTTTGTTCTGTTCTATTAACCCTCGTGTCGTCCTGCGGCTCAAAATTGACCCGTTTTAAATTTTGAAAATGTGAGAAAAAAATATTTTCACAGTGAAACTTCTGATGTCCACATTTTCAACATTTTGGGGAAATTGTTGAACATTTTTTTGGTGGAAAAAAAATGTTAAAATGTTTCTCAACAACATTCATAAAAAAAATCAACCAAAATCCAGTGAATTTCACTGGATTTTGGTTGATTTTTTTGGTGAATGTACTTAAAGACAATAGTAGAAATTTTACTGATATATATATAATCACTTTAGATAGATTTTTTTGGAATATTTTTACGCATTTCTTGAAAATATCTACAAGAATTTTCTTGCCAAATCGGGGATTATTTTAAAATAAAACTTTTAAGGGAAACTTCTAAGGAATTATTGGAGTTTTCTTCTGAAGCTTTTGCAAATTTTCAGAAATTTGGGGAATTTTTTTGCTGAATTTTTTGATCTTTTTCAGACAAGGAAACAATATTTTTTGGTGCCCGTAAATGAGGACAACAGTAGGATTAATATCTATTTGTTATATTAATATCTATCATATTATCACCAGTAGCAGCAGCTGCTTTGGTCCCGTCCTCCGTGACTTCTATCCTGACTTCATGGAAGGCATCAGACACATAGAGACCCTCCTCCACTTCAGAAGGAACAAACTGTCAGATACCTGAAGAACCTGGGATTAAACCTGAAGGACATCCTGGATGTTTATGAACTGATGGACTGACCTGAGATCCCGGTGAAGTCGGCTGCTGTGGGGTTGAAGGCGTCGCTGATGCCCATAGCGGGGAGCACCGACCTCAGGTTGAACTTGTTCTGCATTCTGAATCTGGAAACACCAGAAGAAGATCCATGTTTATGAACCAAGCCTCATGAAGAGTCTGCAAGTCCTGAACCAGTCTCTAATCCTGAAGCATTGTTCTCTACCTTGGGAGGAAGATGTCCATCCTGGTTCTGCGCAGGCCGGTGTCCCAGGACGCTAGGTGGCGCTGTGTGAGCTGAGCCTCCAGGGAGGACAGTAGCGTCTTCCTCTCGCTGGGTAGAAGCACCTGCAGGCTCAGGGAGCGGCCCAGGAACGGCAGCTCCAGAACCGTGTAGCGCTGATCCGATCCCGTCCTGAGCTGACCTGAGGGGAGATCAATGAGGTCAGGACTTCTTCTGATTCAGTCATCAGTAGAGTTTAGCTCAGGTCTATTTCCACCTGATTTCACTTTAAACGTCACAGAACCATGTCCAACAGATTAAAAGAAAGACAACACCAGAGTAGAAACAGAAACGACTCACATCATTTGTAAATGCCAAACATATTTAACTAAACATTTTATTAAATATCGAGAAAGTGAAACATTTTCTCTTGTCACTGTGATAATAAACAATTATTGGATGGTGAAAGAAAATGTATTTAAATGTTCTGAATGGAACAAGGTTGTAATTAAATACAGGCAGGACTGGAAAATAAAGAGATTACAGAGATAACAGTGAGTTTCTAATAAATGTGGAGCTGCATGTCTGATAGAGGAACTGGTTGATGAGAAACAGATGGTAGAAGCTCCACTGGGATCAGCTGCAGAGAGGGATTAATGTCATTTAGTTCAGAAAATGACAAAGAAACAGTCAAACATCACCTTGATGATAATCAGAACTGTCACTGACAAATGTTATTGAACAACCATCGAAGAAGTTTAAATAACTGAAGTTCCAAATGTTCATAGAAATACTGCTCTTTTAAATTCACTGGATATACATATATATATATATATATATATATATATATATATATATATATATATATATATATATATATATATATATATATATATGTGTGTGTGTGTGTATATATGCAAAAGTATTGGCTCATCCATCCAAATAATCAGAATCAGGTGTTCCAATCACTTCCATGTCCACAGGTGTATAAAATCCAGCACCTAGGCTGCAGACTGCTTTTACAAACATTTGTGAAAGAATGGCTCGCTCTCAGGAGCTCAGTGAATTCCAGCGTGGAACTGTGATAGGATGCCACCTGTGCAACAAATCCAGTCGTGACATTTCCTGGCTCCTAAATATTCCACAGTCAACTGTCAGCTGTATTATAAGAAAGTGGAAGTGTGTAGGAACGACAGCAACTCTGCCACCAAGTGGTAGGACACGTAAACTGACGGAGCGGGGTCAGTGGATGCTGAGGAGCATAGTGCCAAGAGGTGGCCAACTTTCTGCAGAGTCAATCACTACAGACCTTCAAACTTCATGTGGCCTTCAGATTAGCTCCAGAACAGTGCTTCAGCAGAGAGCTTCATGGAATGGGTTTCATGGCCCAGCAGCTGCATCCAAGCCATACATCACCAAGTGCAATGCAAAGTGTGGGATGCAGTGGTGTAAAGCAGCCACCACTGGACTCTAGAGCAGTGGAGACACCTTCTCTGGAGTGACCAATCACGCTTCTCCATCTGGCAATCTGATGGACCAGTCTGGGTTTGGTGGTTGTCAGGAGAACCATACTTGTGGGACTGCATTGTGCCAAGTGTAAAGTTTGGTGGAGGGGGGATTATGGTGTGGGCTTGTTTTTCAGGAGCTGGGCTTGGACCCTTAGTTCCAGTGAAAGGAACTCTGAATGCTTCAGCACACCAAGACATTTTGGACAATTCCATGCTCCCAACTTTGTGGGAACAGTTTGGAGCTGGTGTGTGACCTCACAAATGTGCTTCTGGAAGAATGGTCAAAAATTCCCATAAACACACTCCTAAACCTTGTGGACAGCCTTCCCAGAAGAGTTGAAGCTGTTCTAGCTGCAAAGGATGGACCGACGTCATATTGAACCCTATGGATTAGGAACGGGATGTCACTTATGTTCATATGCGAGTCAAGGCAGGTGAGCGAATACTTTTGGCAATATAGTGTGTGTATATATATATATATATATATATATATATATATATATATATATATATATATATATATATATATATATATATATATATATATATATATATATATATGAGCAACCACAGGGAGAGCAGAAGGGGAGGATGCTGCGTGAAACGTGCAGCAGAAGCGACTTCAGATGAGTGAAACTAATCACAGAATTACACCCAGTCATATAATACACTGTATATACACTCTATAACTAAACTGAACAGTTCCTTCTAACTATATCCTAGAAGCTCATCCAGTGGATGATTCTGGTCTCTTACCAAAGCTGACCTCTGCAGCCTGGTACTTCATGGGCACCTTGATGGGAGTCCCATCAGACAGGATGAAGGGCAGGTTCTGGGAGTTGGTGAACAGAAACTGCTTCTGCCAGATGCCCCTGAAGGCCACCGTGTTGACCAGCGCCACCTGCAGGTGGTGTCCCCACCACAGGGCCTCGGCCTGGGCCTCTCCTGATCCAGAGAGCTCTCCGCTGCTGCTTCCTGACTGGAGGGGCCACGACTCATCTGGAGGGAACCAGGGAACGGCAGGGGTTAATGGAGAGGCCACGAGGCTGTTATCGACTCATGTGGTCTGATGCCATGAATAAATGAATGAACTGGACGACTCACAAGAACACAAAAAGAAAAAGCCGAACAAGAAAACAAAAAATCAGCCATCAGGGATCGCTGCAAAAGAAATAATCTTATCATGGACTGGGACAGGGGGAGGATTTTAACATCAGAG
Organism: Amphiprion percula; assembly: GCA_003047355.2. Taxonomy (NCBI): domain Eukaryota; kingdom Metazoa; phylum Chordata; class Actinopteri; family Pomacentridae; genus Amphiprion; species Amphiprion percula. The sequence continues at coordinate 46,085 of PYAM01000076.1, forward strand.
ACCAACAAACATAAACGATGGATCAAGGAGGCCATCGAGATCAGGAAGCAGGCGAGCTGCTCCATGAACCGGGACGAGGGGGACTACACCCTCTAATACCTGGGACTCCATCCTCCAGAGACCACCGGACGGCGGGGGGCGTGGCCTATCTGACAGATCTGTCAGACTGGTCACATGATAAAAAGGACACGTCAGCACACGCCAGATGACGCTCTGAAGAAGACTGCAGTTGCAGTTGAAACATGTCAGCTAAGGTGAAACCATCTTATTTTTGATTTGTCGGTGTAAAAGAAATAACGTTATCCTATGATAGTCAACAACAAAATGAACATCATCCAAATAATAAAAGTTTCTATCTATCTACCTATCTATCTATCTATCTATCTATCAAAACATGATTACAGTGAAACAGCTTTGAAAGAAGTCAAAAGTCACACTGTTTTCCTGTTCAGTCCCTTCAAATTTATTCATTTTTCTGTTTTATTTTTGGTTATGTGATCATTTTGCATTTCTTTATGGTCATTTTGTGTCTCTTTGCAGTCATTTTTGTGTGTTTTTGTTCAAATTTTTTGTTTCTGTGATTATTTTGTGTCTTTTTGTGGTCATTTGGTCAACACTCAGGCTTCATTAGCTGTAGCACATTAGATCTAACAGTACAATTGATGATAAGCATTAGCTCTAATACGTTACTGTAAAAAATTAGCTGTCATACATTAGTTGTAGTATAATATATGCAATACATTAGTTGCAGTACAATAGATGCAAACAATGAGCTCTTATACATTTAAACTATTGCAGTAAAAGATGAATATTAGAGCTAAAATGCTGCAGTAAAAGAAGAATATTAGAGGAAAAATACTGCAGTAAAAGATAAATAATATGTGTGTGTGTGAGAGACACTAAACCACAGAAACATAACCTGTAGTTACTGTGCGTAGAACACAGCTGTGTTTACTCGCACTAAGCTCCACTCTCCTTACTGAGCATTTAAAGGTTTGGAAGATCCTCCATGATGGTGGAGGGGACTGATTTCCAGGTCACAGTAGCAAAGAGCACTCAAGGAGTAAGTATAAGTTGGATGCTTAGAAGCGCTATTGTTAAATACAGCAACTTTTCTTATTTTCGAGCAGCCTTTTGCCACATGCAGCCCTAAACTGTAACAGCTCTCCAATAGAAACACTTCTTGGTGAACAGTTTTATGACCAGGAAAACAATTTGGACTACAATGTACTCTTCATATATGTTTATATTCATGGAAACAAAACCATTGCTCACTTGTTGAACATTGAATGCAGTGGACACACACCATCAGAGTCAAATGGTTTGGACAAAAAGGAAGTCTCTTACTACTAAATCAAGACATCAAACTTGCGGAAGATCACGGTGGAGACCTCAAAGTTTCGCTCCAGCCATCCATTTGTAGCCTGAAGTCCCGCGAGAGGTTGGACATGTCGGCCCACTTCCTCATCTTAGAGAAGAACTGGATCAGACTGAGACAAGGACATGTTAGGATTTATTTTTTTAAGGCACTGCTAGCTGAACACTGAACTTGATGTCACATATGAGTAATACAATATTGATATTTGTAATGTATAAAACAGTGTTATGGTCACTTTAAGAAGTACCTGCGCAAGGTATTATGGGATGCCTGTTACCCCATGTTTGGCAGTCTGGTCTGGCAGTTCAGAAGTAAACACATTGAAAGACACCACTCTCGTTTCGCCTCATTATATTTTATGTCTATATAAGATATACAGACATCCATCCATCCATCCATTATCTATACACCGCTTATTCCTCACTAGGGTCGCGGGGGGTGCTGGAGCCTATCCCAGCTGACTCGGGCGAAGGCAGGGGACACCCTGGACAGGTCGCCAGTCTGTCGCAGGGCTACATATATAGACAAACAATCACTCTCACATTCACACCTACGGGCAATTTAGAGTAATCAATTAACCTCAGCATATTTTTGGACTGTGGGAGGAAGCCGGAGTACCCGGAGAGAACCCACGCATGCACAGGGAGAACATGCAAACTCCATGCAGAAAGATCCCGGGAAAGCCGGGACGCGAACCAGGGATCTTCTCGCTGCAAGGCGAAAGTGCTAACCACTACGCCACTGTGCAGCCCAGATATACAGACATTACAATATTAATAACCATTTGTTGTGTAATTAATATATGAGTTGTGTTGACCTGAATAGAGAGAGAGAATTAACCCCAGGCTCTGAAGGGTTAAATACATGATGGATACACACAGGTCAGGCTGGAAAGCTACAGCTGCGCACAGACACACACACACACACACACACACACACACACACACACACACACACACACACACACACACACACACACACACACACACACACACACACACACACACACACACACAAGTACAAAGAGTGTTTTCACACACACAGCACATTCCTATGTCCTTATAATAAAACAACTAATTTTACTGAAACCGCTAAACTCAAGGTTGTTTAAGAGTGGAAACCATAATAATCCTCCCTATGAGACACCACCAGCAGCTGCATCACATCTCAGTTAACAGAGGAATAAGACTGACAGGTAGAGAGAGGGAAGAGGGTTCTAGGAGGTTCTTTTACAGGATGGTTCCTGGAGATTGGATGAATCGTGTGCCAGAGATATGGACGTATCTGTGCACCAACCAATGGGAGAGCTAAGTCTACACCACGGTTATCCCCACCTTTAGCCAATCACTGTTCAATATTTGAATGATATGTTTGTGTTCAATAACCAATCACATTTCACAATACGGTATAAAATGTTCTGTTCATATCAGACTTTGTCATTTTCTGGGAGGCTGTTCCAGACAGAAAAGGTCCTTGATCAAGATTCTTTTGAGACACTGATGGCAGAAAATAAACAGCTTAATTGGAAAGTAGTAGTTTGTTTTCTATCTCAAAAAACGAACCTGCTCAACAGACACAAGTGTCAAAAAGCATTCACACAAAGCAACTAACTTTCCACTGTAAAATAATAAAAACAAGGGTTTTCTTGCAGTGAGAATTGTTTTACACCATCCAGAGGTTTGAGCAGGCACCAAAGGAAAATAATAACAGAACTTAGTATGAAATCCGTTTTCACATTTTGGGTTCCAAGTACTCAAGCATTATTGATGTGTCTGTTACTGAATAGTTAGAAAAAACCGAAAAACACTCAGATTTTTGTCAGATAAATTCACTCTACAGCATTTTATCAGTCATGCTCACTGCTGTGTGTGGTCAAACATCCATTTTAAGATAAGAAAAACTCAGCAGTAGGTTTAAGAATGAAACTAGCCCAGATGTTAAAGAACGACAAGTCTAAAAAAGAACAGGAAAACATTTTCAGTTCAGTGGCTGAACTAAATAGTCTGATACCAAGTCGAAGAAGTCATCTTGATGGTGTGGTTGCATTTTTGTTAAAATCGAAGATAAACTTTGCAAAAAACTTTTTAATATCACAACTCAACAACCACCTTGGCAGAGCATCTAAAGACAGCAGGTTAAACGCATTCGTTTTCTAATCCTGGATCATTCTTGTGTTGGAATCACCAGTTCACATATTTCTGTCTTCAGAAATCATAGGAATAAGGGGCTGCTCTGTTGTTATCATCATATCACAATATCTCATTCAGAGTGCAGTTATTTCTTCTGTTACTGATCTACATCACCATGTAACACAAAACGCCTGCCTGGTGGCTAGTTTGGCCTCAAACAAAGAATGAGCAGCTTCTTCTGATGCTGCTACATCCCAATACTCATGTTAAAATAATGTGTTTTTTGAAAATGAATACTTGTAAACATTCTACTCGACCCACAAAATCAATTCGGAACCTCTAAATGTGTACACTATGGGCTCTCTGAGAAATGTTTATAACCTGAGGTAGCTCTGTGACACAGACAAAGAGGAGATATAAAAACAGGTCTACTGTGCTTGTTCACTGGCTCCTGTTTAAAATAACTCACTGAACAACTGCTGACATTTTTCAACTCACTTTGGCAAAGCCTGAGTTTGCAAACACATAGTTCATGATCCAGTAGTTTGAAGGATTACACAGCTTTAAAAGAATAAAAGACATTTAACCAGAATCCATTAGTTTTTTTAAATAGTTGAGTGTTTTTATGCATTGGGCCGTATTCAGAGGCAGGTTTTACTGGATTATTGTCCTGCAGAGGCGCCAGCGTCTGACCTGAGTTTGGACGAGTGAAGGATCCTCCCTCCATCAGTCCTTTACCCACTGTGGGAGTGGAGCCCTTCCTGCAGGCTGCATCCAGCCAACAGGCCAGCCAGTGCACCACCTCCCCCTGCAGAGACACACAAAGTGAACCATGTTAGCAAACAGCGGCGGCACCATCGTTCTGCTGATACAGAAAGCTTGATGACCGCTGGTCCGCTTCAAGCAATTTAAACAGAAGCATGAAAGGTTATGCACCACAATTACACATGTACACACACTTAGCTAAAACCTCTGCAAAACTTTAACAGTAGAAATCACAAGTGGTTGTTTTGACAGTGAGTCTGTTGAATGCCCCAGTGAGACATAATTGCACAGCATTTTAGCTGAGGTACTGAGAATTACATTTTTAGAAATAAAAGTCAATTAAAAAAAAGCACAAAAGACAACTGCATTTGGTCTTCTAACTCATTTTCAAACATAATACCTACACAAAACAGCTGACAGCAACAGCAAATTGGGTTTGAATTATTCTGACAATTATTTCATCTAATGCATCACTTTTTAAGAAAAAAGTCAAATGTGTGTATTTTCAGTTTTTTTATGTCACTGTAAGAAAGCATTTATGTCCACTTTATGATTTTAGATCCTGCATTTAGGTTTTCAATCTCATTTTCTCCTTCCTCTGTACGTTTTTGACATCATAGTAATTCTAATTATTATTATTTCCCACCTAACACATTTTGTAACGCACACAAATGTGACACAACCAGGTTGTTGTTGTTGCTATTACAAATTCAATATATTCAGGTGTGTGGCCTGTTCAATCTGGCATCCCATTTTTTTTTTTTTTTAACCAATTTTCTGACAAGCGATTAACAGAATGATCAACTACTCATCTGGACAATAATCTGAATATTAGACGATAAAAAAAATAATAGTAGCAGCAGGCTGCACAGTAGCTTGGTGGTTAGCTCCGTCGCCTCACAGCTAGAAGATCCTCGGTTTGTGTCCCAGCCTTCCTGGGATCTTCCTGCATGGAGTCTCCATGTTCTCCTGTACATGCGTGGGTTTCCTCCAGGTTCTCCCACAGTCCAGAAACATGCTGAGGTCAATTGGTGATTCTAAACTGTCCATAGGTGTGAATGTTTGTCTCTCTGTGTAGCCCTGTGATACAGTTACCTGTCCAGGTGAACCTGTGATAGACTGTTACCTGTCCAGGTGTCCCCTGCCTTCACCCGCAGTCAGCTGGGATAGACTCCAGCCCCCCATGACCCAGATGAGGATCAAGAGGATCCGACGACTCGACGGACAGACGCTTTATTAATCCCGAGGGAAATTCAAAATATTCAGCAGCTTACATACAAAAACAAAAATAACAAAAAGGCAAAACAGACAGGTTAGTAACATGAACGTTAACGGTTAGTATATACTCTAAAAAACTTGTGGATAATACTATAAACATTTCTAATTTTAAAATCTATAGAAATACTAATTGTATTAAAAGTCAATAAAACAGTGTTTACACCTTTCAAGACAACGTGGTTTAAAGTGATTTAAAATTATTTAAATGGTTTAAAGTGATTTTGACAGGTAGCACGAAAACACTTGTAAACTACATAAAATGCAGACATTCTACAATCACATTGGATCAGTCCTGATGTGCTCATGACTGCGTGAGTATCAGGTAAACAACACTTAAAACAGGATGATGAAATTTAAGAAAAACAATGCAATATATTATTAATGGTAATAACTTGATTTACACTGACCTTTCTCTCTGGCTGTGGTGGGCACTGGACACTTTACCACCAACAGCTGCTGGAAACTGATTTTTGTTTCACACCTTTGCTTTTTCCTTTTGAAAAACAATCACAGTCCATAACATCTATTTTTTCAGGACAACTCAGATCATATGTCACATAAGGATGCAGGAGTGTGACCTGAGTCATGCACTTCATTTCAGTGTGAAAGAAACTTGAAAATGATCAGGTTGAAATGCGAACATTTTTCGACGGTGAATCCCTCATCCCTGGAACACACAGGAGAGAGAGAGAGAGACACCTGTCCTGGGGGACAGGAAGAGAGAGAGACAACTGTCCTGGGGACAGGAAGAGAGAGAGACAACTGTCATGGGGGACAGGAAGAGAGAGAGACAACTGTCCTGGGGACAGGAAGAGAGAGAGACAACTGTCATGGGGACAGGAAGAGAGAGAGACAACTGTCATGGGGGACAGGAAGAGAGAGAGACAACTGTCATGGGGACAGGAAGAGAGAGAGACAACTGTCATGGGGACAGGAAGAGAGAGAGACAGATCTGTCCTGGGAACAAGTAGAGAGAGAGAAAAACACCTGTTATGGGGGACATGAGAGAGACAAACAGGAAAACCTTCATCTTCATCAGTAACACCTGACAGGATTACCTTCATCTTCATCAGTTACATCTGACAGGAAAACCTTCATCTTCATCAGTTACACCTGAAAGGAAAACCTTCATCTTCATCTTCATCCGTTACACCTGACAGGAAAACCTTCATCGTCATCTTCATCAGTAACACCTGACAGGAAAACGACACCTGGGCAGAGAACCTGGCAGAGAACAAATGGAGGAGCAACCCGGGCACAGAACGTGGAGGAGAACGACAGGAGGAGCGACCTGGGCAAAGAACTTGGAGGAGAACGTGGAGGAGAACGACAGGAGGAGCGACCTGGGCGGAGAACCTGGCGGAGAACAACAGGAGGGGCAACCTGGGCGCAGAACGTGGAGGAGAACCTGGAGGAGAACGACAGGAGGAGCCACCTGGGGGAAGAACGTGGAGGAGAACCTGGAGGAGAACGACAGGAGGAGCGACCTGGGCACAAAACGTGGAGGAGAACCTGGAGGAGAACGACTGGAGCAGCAACCTGGGCACAGAACGTGGAGGAGAACCTGGAGGGGAACGACAGGAGGAGCAACCTGGGCGCAGAACGTGGAGGAGAACCTGGAGGAGAACGACAGGAAGAGCAACCTGGGCGAAGAAGGTGGAGGAGAACCTGGAGGAGAACGACAGGAGGAGCGACCTGGGCACAGAACTTGGAAGAGAACCTGGAGGAGAACGACAGGAGGAGCCACCTGGGCGCAGAAGGTGGAGGAGAACCTGGAGGAGAACGACAGGAGGAGCCACCTGGGGGCAGAACTTGGAGGAGAACGTGGAGGAGAACGACAGGAGGAGCCACCTGGGTGCAGAAGGTGGAGGAGAACCTGGAGGAGAACGACAGGAGCAGCAACCTGGGCACAGAACGTGGAGGAGAACCAGGAAGAGAACGACAGGAGGGGCCACCTCGGGGCAGAACTTGGAGGAGATCCTGGAGGAGAACGACAGGAGGAGCGACCTGGGCGGAGAACCTGGCGGAGAACAAAAGGAGGGGCCACCTTGGCACAGAACTTGGAAGAGAACCTGGAGGAGAACGACAGGAGGAGCAACCTGGGCGCAGAAGGTGGAGGAGAACCTGGAGGAGAACGACAGGAGGAGCGACCTGGTACAGAACGTGGAGGAGAACCAGGAAGAGAACGACAGGAGGAGCGACCTGGTACAGAACTTGGAGGACATCCTGGAGGAGAACGACAGGAAGAGCGACCTGGGCGGAGAACCTGGCGGAGAACAACAGGAGGGGCAACCGGGGCACAGAACTTGGACGAGAACCTGGAGGAGAACGACAGGAGGAGCAACCTGGGCGCAGAACGTGGAGGAGAACCTGGAGGAGAACGACAGGAGGAGCCACCTGGAGGCAGAACTTGGAGGGGATCCTGGAGGAGAACGACAGGAGGAGCGACCTGGGCGGAGAACTTGGAGGAGAACATGGAGAAGAACATGGAGGAGAACGAAAGGAGGAGCGACCTGGGTACACCTGGGCGGAGAACTTGGAGAACCTGGAGGAGAACGACAGGAGGAGCGACCTGGGCGCAGAACATGGAGGAGAACCTGGAGGAGAACGACTGGAGCAGCAACCTGGGCACAGATCGTGGAGGAGAACCAGGAAGAGAACAACAGGAGGAGCCACCTGGGCGCAGAACGTGGAGGAGAACCTGGAGGAGAACGACAGGAGGAGCAACCTGGGTGCAGAAGGTGGAGGAGAACCTGGCGGAGAACAACAGGAGGGGCCACCTTGGCACAGAACTTGGAAGAGAACCTGGAGGAGAACGACAGGAGGAGCAACCTGGGCGCAGAAGGTGGAGGAGAACCTGGAGGAGAACGAGAGGAGGAGCGACCTGGTCACAGAACGTGGAGGAGAACCTGGAGGAGAACGACAGGAGGAGCCACCTGGGGGCAGAACTTGGAGGAGAACCTGGAGGAGAACGACAGGACGAGCCACCTCGGGGCAGAACTTGGAGGAGAACCTGGCGGAGAACAACAGGAGGGGCCACCTTGGCACAGAACTTGGAAGAGAACCTGGAGGAGAACGACAGGAGGAGATACCTGGGCGCAGAAAGTGGAGGAGAACCTGGAGGAGAACGACAGGAGTAGCAACCTGGGCGCAGAAGGTGGAGGAGAACCTGGAGGAGAACGAGAGGAGGAGCGACCTGGTCACAGAACGTGGAGGAGAACCTGGAGGAGAACGACAGGAGGAGCAACCTGGGCGCAGAAGGTGGAGGAGAACCTGGAGGAGAACGACAGGAGGAGCGACCTGGGCGGAGAACCTGGCGAAGAACAACAGGAGGGGCAACCTGGGCACAGAACTTGGAAGAGAACCTGGAGGAGAACGACAGGAGGAGCAACCTGGGCGCAGAACGTGGAGGAGAACCTGGAGGAGAACGACAGGAGGAGCAACCTGGGCGCAGAAGGTGGAGGAGAACCTGGAGGAGAACGACAGGAGGAGCCACCTGGGGGGAAGAACTTGGAGGAGAACCTGGAGGAGAACGACAGGAGGAGCAACCTGGGCGCAGAACGTGGAGGAGAACCTGGAGGAGAACGACAGGAGGAGCAACCTGGGCGCAGAAGGTGGAGGAGAACCTGGAGAAGAACGACAGGAGGAGCAACCTGGGGTCAGAACTTGGAGGAGAACCTGGAGGAGAACGACAGGAGGAGCGACCTGGGCACAGAACGTGGAGGAGAACCTGGAGGAGAACAACTGGAGCAGCAACCTGGGCACAGAACGTGGAGGAGAACCTGGAGGAGAACGACAGGAGCAGCAACCTGGGCGCAGAACGTGGAGGAGAACCTGGAGGAGAACGACAGGAGGAGCAACCTGGGCGCAGAAGGTGGAGGAGAACCTGGAGGAGAACGACAGGAGGAGCGACCTGGGCGGAGAACCTGGCGAAGAACAACAGGAGGGGCAACCTGGGCACAGAACTTGGAAGAGAACCTGGAGGAGAACGACAGGAGGAGCCACCTGGGGGAAGAACTTGGAGGAGAACCTGGAGGAGAACGACAGGAGGAGCGACCTGGTCACAGAGGGTGGAGGAGAACCTGGAGGAGAACGACAGGAGGAGCGACCTGGGCAAAGAACTTGGAATAGAACCTGGAGGAGAACGACAGGAGGAGCAAAATGGGCGCAGAACGTGGAGGAGAACCTGGAGGAGAACGACAGGAGGAGTCACCTGGGGGCAGAATTTGGAGGAGAAGCTGGAGGAGAACGACAGGAGGAGCCACCTCGGGGCAGAACTTGGAGGAGAACCTGGAGGAGAACGACATGAGGAGCCACCTGGGGGCAGAACTTGGAGGAGAAGCTGGAGGAGAACGACAGGAGGAGCCACCTCGGGGCAGAACTTGGAGGAGAACCTGGAGGAGAACGACAGGAGGAGCGACCTGGTCACAGAACGTAGAGGAGAACCTGGAGGAGAACGACTGGAGCAGCAACCTGGGCACAGAACGTGGAGGAGAACCTGGAGGAGAACGACAGGAGGGGCGACCTGGGCGGAGAACTTGGAGAACCTGGTGGAGAACGACTGGAGCAGCAACCTGGGCACAGAACGTGGAGGAGAACCAAGAAGAGAACGACAGGAGGGGCCACCTCGGGGCAGAACTTGGAGGAGATCCTGGAGGAGAACGACAGGAGGAGCGACCTGGGCACAGAAGGTGGAGGAGATCCTGGAGGAGAACGACAGGAGGAGCCACCTGGGGGCAGAACTTGGAGGAGAACCTGGAGGAGAACGACAGGAGGAGCGACCTGGTCACAGAACGTGGAGGAGAACCAGGAAGAGAACGACAGGAGGAGCGACCTGGGCACAGAACTTGGAAGAGAACCTGGAGAAGAACGACAGGAGGAGCAACCTGGGGTCAGAACTTGGAGGAGAACCTGGAGGAGAACGACAGGAGGAGCGACCTGGGCACAGAACGTGGAGGAGACCCTGGAGGAGAACGACAGGAGCAGCAACCTGGGCGCAGAACGTGGAGGAGAACCTGGAGGAGAACGACAGGAGGAGCCACCTGGGAGCAGAACTTGGAGGAGAACCTGGAGGAGAACGACAGGAGGAGCAACCTGGGCGCAGAAGGTGGAGGAGAACCTGGAGGAGAACGACAGGAGGGGCCACTTGGGCGGAGAACTTGGAGAACCTGGAGGAGAACGACAGGAGGAGCAACCTGGGCACAGAACGTGGAGGAGAACCAGGAAGAGAACGACAGGAGGGGCCACTTCGGGGAAGAACTTGGAGGAGATCCTGGAGGAGAACGACAGGAGGAGCGACCTCGGGGCAGAACTTGGAGGAGAACCTGGAGGAGAACGACAGGAGGAGCCACCTCGGGGCAGAACTTGGGGGAGAACCTGGCGGAGAACGACTAGAGCAGCAACCTGGGCACAGAACGTGGAGGAGAACCTGGAGGAGAACGACAGGAGGAGCCACCTCGGGGGTGAACTTGGAGGAGAACCTGGCGGAGAACGACAGGAGGAGCAACCTGGGCGCAGAAGGTGGAGGAGAACCTGGAGGAGAACGACAGGAGGAGCAACCTGGGCGCAGAAGGTGGAGGAGAACCTGGAGGAGAACGAGAGGAGGAGCAACCTGGGCGCAGAAGGTGGAGGAGAACCTGGAGGAGAACGACTGGAGCAGCAACCTGGGCACAGAACGTGGAGGAGAACCTGGAGGAGAACGACAGGAGGGGCGACCTGGGCGGAGAACTTGGAGAACCTGGAGGAGAACGACTGGAGCAGCAACCTGGGCACAGAACGTGGAGGAGAACCAGGAAGAGAACGACAGGAGGGGCCACCTCGGGGCAGAACTTGGAGGAGATCCTGGAGGAGAACAACAGGAGGAGCGACCTGGGCAAAGAACTTGGAAGAGAACCTGGAGGAGAACGACAGGAGGAACAACCTGGGCACAGAACGTGGAGGAGAACGTGGAGGAGAACGACAGGAGGAGCCACCTGGGGGAAGAACTTGGAGGAGAACCTGGAGGAGAACGACAGGAGGAGCCACCTCGGGGCAGAACTTGGAGGAGAACCTGGAGGAGAACGACAGGAGGAGCACCCTGGGCGCAGAAGGTGGAGGAGAACCTGGAGGAGAACGACAGGAGGGGCCACTTGGGCGGAGAACTTGGAGAACCTGGAGGAGAACGACTGGAGCAGCAAACTGGGCACAGAACGTGGAGGAGAACCAGGAAGAGAACGACAGGAGGGGCCACCTCGGGGAAGAACTTGGAGGAGATCCTGGAGGAGAACGACAGGAGGAGCGACCTGGGCGCAGAAGGTGGAGGAGAACCTGGAGGAGAACGACAGGAGGAGCCACCTCGGGGCAGAACTTGGAGGAGAACCTGGAGGAGAACGACAGGAGGAGCGACTTGGTCACAGAACGTGGGGGAAAACCTGGAGGAGAACGACAGGAGGAGCCACCTGGGGGCAGAACTTGGAGGAGAACCGGGAGGAGAACGACAGGAGGAGCCACCTCGGGGAGGAACTTGGAGGAGAACCTGGAGGAGAACGACAGGAGGAGCAACCTGGGCGCAGAAAGTGGAGGAGAACCTGGAGGAGAACGACAGGAGTAGCAACCTGGGCGCAGAAAGTGGAGGAGAACCTGGAGGAGAACGACAGGAGTAGCAACCTGGGCGCAGAAGGTGGAGGAGAACCTGGAGGAGAAGGACAGGAGGAGCCACCTCGGGGCAGAACTTGGAGGAGAACCTGGAGGAGAACGACAGGAGGAGCCACCTCGGGGCAGAACTTGGAGGAGAACCTGGAGGAGAACGACAGAGGAGCAACCTGGGCGCAGAAGGTGGAGGAGAACCTGGAGGAGAACGAAAGGAGGGGCCACTTGGGCGGAGAACTTGGAGAACCTGGAGGAGAACGACAGGAGGAGCAACCTGGGCACAGAACGTGGAGGAGAACCAGGAGAGAACGACAGGAGGAGCCACCTCGGGGAAGAACTTGGAGGAGAACCTGGCGGAGAACAACAGGAGGAGCAACCTGGGCGCAGAACGTGGAGGAGAACCTGGAGAAGAACGACAGGAGGAGCAACCTGGGCGCAGAACGTGGAGGAGAACCTGGAGGAGAACGACAGGAGGAGCAACCTGGGCGCAGAAGGTGGAGCAGAACCTGGAGGAGAACGACAGGAAGGAGCCACCTCGGGGCAGAAACTTGGAGGAGAACCTGGAGGAGAACGACAGGAGGAGCGACCTGGTCACAGAACGTGGAGGAGAACCTGGAGGAGAACGACTGGAGCAGCAACCTGGGCACAGAACGTGGAGGAGAATCTGGAGGACAACGACAGGAGAGGCGACCTGGGCGGAGAACGTGGAGGAGAACCAGGAAGAGAACGACAGGAGGGGCCACCTCGGGGCAGAACTTGGAGGAGATCCTGGAGGAGAACGACAGGAGGAGCGACCTGGGCGGAGAACCTGGCGGAGAACAACAGGAGGGGCAACCTGGGCACAGAACGTGGACTAGAACCTGGAGGAGAACGACAGGACGAGCAACCTGGGCGCAGAACGTGGAGGAGAACCTGGAGGAGAACGACAGGAGGAGCAACCTGGGCGCAGAAGGTGGAGGAGAACCTGGAGGAGAACGACAGGAGGAGCACCTGGGGGCAGAACTTGGAGGAGAACCTGGAGGAGAACGACAAGAGGAGCGACCTGGTCACAGAAGGGGGAGGAGAACCTGGAGGAGAACGACAGGAGGAGCGACCTGGGCACAGAACTTGGAAGAGAACCTGGAGGAGAACGACAGGATGAGCGAACCTGGTCACCAGAACGTGGAGGAGAACCTGGAGGAGAAACGACTGGAGCAGCACCTGGCACAGAACGTGGGGGCTGAGAGACGACAGGAGCAGCACTGGACAGACGTGGGGAGAACCAGGAAGAGAACGACCAGGAGGGGCCACCTCGGGGCAGAACTTGGAGGAGATCCTGGAGGAGAACGACAGGAGGAGCAACCTGGGCGCAGAGGTGGAGGAGAAACCTGGAGAAGAACGACAGGAGGAGCGACCTGGGCAAAGAACTTGGAAGAGAACCTGGAGGAGAACGACAGGAGGAGCAAAATGGGCGCAGAACTTGGAGGAGAAGCTGGAGGAGAACGACAGGAGGAGCACCTCGGGGCAGAACTTGGAGAGAACGACAGGAGGAGCGACCTGGGCGGAGAACCTGGCGGAGAACAACAGGAGGGGGCAACCTGGGCGCAGAACGTGGAGGAGAACCTGGAGGAGAACGACAGGAGGAGCCACCTCGGGGCAGAACTTGGAGGAAGAACCTGGAGGAGAACGACAGGAGGAGCCACTCGGGGCAGAACTTGGAGGAGAACCTGGAGGAGAACGACAGGAGGAGCCACCTCGGGGCAGAACTTGGAGGAGAACTGGCGGAGAACGACTGGAGCAGCAAACCTGGGCACAGAACGTGGAGTATAACCTGGAGGAGAACGACAGGAGGAGCCACCTCGGGGCAGAACTTGGAGGAGAACCTGGCGGAGAACAACAGGAGGGGCCACCTTGGCACAGACTTGGAGGAGAACGACAGGAGGAGCAACCTGGGCGCAGAACGTGGAGGAGAACCTGGAGGAGAACGACAGGAGGAGCAACCTGGGCGCAGAAGGTGGAGGAGAACCTGGAGGAGAACGACAGGAGGAGCCACCTCGGGGCAGAACTTGGAGGAGAACCTGGAGGAGAACGACTGGAGCAGCAACCTGGGCACAGAACGTGAGGAGAACCTGGAGGGGAACGACAGGACGGGCGACCTCAGCACAGAACGTGGAGGAGAACCTGGAGGAGAACGACAGGAGGGGCGACTGGGCGGAGAACTTGGGAGGAGAACGACAGGAAGCAGCAACCTGGGCACAGAACGTGGAGGAGGAACCTGGAGGAGAACGACAGGAGGAGCGACCTGGGCGGAGAACCTGGCGGGAACAACAGGAGGGGCCACCTTGGCACAGAACTTGGAAGAGAACCTTGAGGAGAACGACAGGAGGAGCACCTGGGCGGCAGAACGTGGAGGAGAACCTGGAGGAGAACGACAGGATGAGCAACCTGGGCGCAGAAACCTGGCGGAGAACCTGGAGGAGAACGACTGGAGCAGCAACCTGGGCACAAACGTGAGGAGAACCTGGAGGAGAACGAAAGGAGGAGCCACCTGGGGGCAGAACTTGGAAGAGAACCTGGAGGAGAACGACAGGAGGAGCCACCTCGGGGCAGAACTTGGAGGAGAACCTGGAGGAGAACGACAGGAGGAGCAACCTGGGCGCAGAAGTGGGAGGAGAACCTGGAGGAGAACGACAGGAGGGGCCACTTGGCGGAGAACTTGGAGAACCTGGAGGAGAACGACAGGAGCAGCAACCTGGGCACAGAACGTGGAGGAGAACCAGGAAGAGAACGACAGGAGAGGCACCTCGGGGAAGAACTTGGAAGAAAACCTGGAGGAGAACGACAGGAGGAGCAACCTGGGCGCAGAACGTGGAGGAGAACCTGGAGGAGAACGACAGGAGGAGCCACCTCGGGGCAGAACTTGGAGGAGAACCTGGAGGAGAACGACAGGAGGAGCGACCTGGTCACAGAACGTGGAGGAGAACCTCGAGGAGAACGACTGGAGCAGCAACCTGGGCACAGAACGTGGAGGAGAACCTGGAGGAGAACGACAGGAGGAGCCACCTGGGGGCAGAACTTGGAGGAGAACCTGGAGGAGAACGACAGGAGGAGCGACCTGGGCGGAGAACCTGGCGGAGAACAACAGGAGGGGCAACCTGGGGCACAGAACCTGGAGGAGAACGACTGGAGCAGAAACCTGGGCACAGAACGTGGAGGAGAACCAGGAAGAGAACGACAGGAAGGGCCACCTCGGGGAAGAACTTGGAGGAGATCCTGGAGGAGAACGACAGGAGGAGCGACCTGGGCGGAGAACCTGGCGGAGAACAAACAGGAGGAGAACGACTGGAGCAGCAACCTGGGCACAGAACGTGGAGGAGAACCTGGAGGAGAACGACAGGAGGGGTGACCTGGGCGGAGAACTTGGAGAACCTGGAGGAGAACGACTGGAGCAGCAACCTGGGCACAGAACGTGGAGGAGAACCAGGAAGAGAACGACAGGAGGGGGCCACCTCGGGGCAGAACTTGGAGGAGATCCTGGAGGAGAACGACAGGAGGAGCGACCTGGGCGGAGAACCTGGCGGAGAACAACAGGAGGGGCTACCTGGGCACAGAACTTGGAAGAGAAACTGGAGGAGAACGACAGGAGGAGCCACCTGGGGGCAGAACTTGGAGGAGAACCTGGAGGAGAACGACAGGATGAGCCACCTGGGGGCAGAACTTGGAGGAGAACCTGGAGGAGAACGACAGGAGGAGCAACCTGGGCGCAGAACGTGGAGGAGAACCTGGAGGAGAACGACAGGAGGAGCCACCTGGGGGCAGAACTTGGAGGAGATACCTGGAGGAGAACGACAGGAGGAGCCACCTCGGGGCAGAACTTGGAGGAGAACCTGGAGGAGAACGACAGGAGGAGCCACCTCGGGGCAGAACTTGGAGGAGAACCTGGAGGAGAACGACAGGAGGGCCACCTGGGCGGAGAACTTGGAGAACCTGGAGGAGAACGACAGGAGCAGCAACCTGGGCACAGAACGTGGAGGAGAACCTGGAGAGAACGACAGGAGGGCCACCTCGGGGCAGAACTTGGAGGAGACCTGGAGGAGAACGACAGGAGGAGCGACCTGGGCGGAGAACCTGGAGGAGAACAACAGGAGGGCAACCTGGGCAAGAACGTGGAGGAGAACCTGGAGGAGAACGACAGGAGGAGCAACCTGGGGCAGAACTTGGAGGAGAACCTGGAGGAGAACGACAGGAGGAGCACCTGGCACAGAAGGTGGAGGAGAACCTGGAGGAGAACGACAGGAGGAGCGACCTGGGCACAGAACTTGGAGGAGAACCTGGAGGAGAACGACAGGAGGAGCAACCTGGGCAGAACTTGGAGGAGAACGACAGGAGGAGACCTGGCACAGAACGTGGAGGAGAACCTGGAGGAGAACGAGGAGCAGCAACCTGGGCACAGAACGTGGAGGGAACCTGGAGGAGAACGACAGGAGCAGCAACCTGGGCACAGAACGTGGAGGAGAACCTGGAGAGAACGACAGGAGGGCCACCTCGGGGCAGAACTTGGAGGAGAACCTGGAGGAGAACGACAGGAGGAGCGACCTGGGCGGAGGAACCTGGAGAGAACGACAGGAGCAACCTGGGCACAGAACTTGGAGGAGAACCTGGAGGAGAACGACAGGAGGAGCAACCTGGGCGCAGAACGTGGAGGAGAACCTGGAGGAGAACGACAGGAGGAGCACCTGGGGCAGGTGGAGGAGAACCTGGAGGAGAACGACAGGAGGAGCCACCTGGGGCAGAACTTGGAGGAGAACCTGGAGGAGAACGACAGGAGGAGACCTGGGCACAGAACTTGGAGAGAACCTGGAGGAGAACGACAGGAGGAGCACCTGGGCACAGAACTTGGAGGAGAACCTGGAGGAGAACGACAGGAGGAGCACCTGGGCGCAGAACGTGGAGGAGAACCTGGAGGAGAACGACAGGAGGAGCACCTGGGCGGAGAACTTGGAGAACCTGGAGGAGAACGACTGGAGCAGCAACCTGGGCACAGAACGTGGAGGAGAACCTGGAGAGAACGACAGGAGGAGCCACCTGGGGCAGAACTTGGAGGAGAACCTGGAGGAGAACGACAGGAGGAGCACCTGGGGCAGAACTTGGAGGAGAACCTGGAGGAGAACGGAGAGAGCGACCTGGGCACAGAACGTGGAGGAGAACCTGGAGGAGAACGACAGGAGGCAGCAACCTGGGCACAGAAGTGGAGAACCTGGAGGAGAACGACAGGAGGAGCGACCTGGCAGAACTTGGAGAACCTGGAGGAGAACGACTGGAGCAGCAACCTGGGCACAGAACGTGGAGGAGAACCTGGAGGAACGAAAGGAGGAGCCACCTGGGCAGAACTTGGAAGAGAACCTGGAGGAGAACGACAGGAGGAGCCACCTCGGCTCGGGGCAGAACTTGGAAGGAGAACCTGGGGAGGATTCGACAGGAGGAGCACCTAGGGCGCAGAAAGGTGGAGGAGGACTGGAGGGAATACGACAGGAGGGGCACTTGGGCAGAACTTGGAGACGCTGTGGAGGAAGAACGACAGAAGCAGCACATGGGGCAACAGAACGTGGAGGAGACCAGGAAGAGACGCAGGAAGAGGCACTCAGGGGCGAGAACTTGGAGGATGAAACGCTGGAGAGACGACAGGAGGAGCGACCCTGGTCACCAGAACGTGGAGGAGAACCTGGGGAGAACGATGAGCAGTGCAAACCTGGGCACAGGAACGTGGAGCGGAACCTCCGGAGTGAGAAACGACAAGGAGTGAGGCCACCTGGGGGCTAGAATTGGAGGAGAACCTGGAGGAAGAAGCGACAGGAGGAAGCGACCTGCGGCGGAGAACTGGCGGAAGAACAACAAGGAGGGGCAACCTGGGGCAGCAGAACGTGGAGGAGGAACCTGGAGGGAACGACTGGAGAGAACTGGCACAGAACGTGGAGGAGAAACCAGGAAGAGAACGACGGAAGGGCCACACCTCGGGGAAGACTTGGAGGAGAATCCGGAGGAGACGAAGGATGGAGGCGACCTGGGCGCAGAAACGTGGGAGGAGACCTGGAGGAGAACTGACAGGAGGGCGCATACTGGGCGCGAGGGGGGAGAATCTGGGGAGAACGACAGGAGGAGCCACCTGGGGGGCAGAACTTGGGAGGAGAACTGGAGTAGAACACAGGAGCGAGCAACCCTGGGTCAGCATGAAGTGTGAAGGAAGAACTGGAGAGAACGACAGAGGACGACCTGGGCGAGAACTGGCGGAGACACAGGAGCCCACACACACTGGAGAACCTGACGAACGACAGGAGGAGCAACCATGGGCGCAAGAACGTGGAAGGAGACCTGGAGGAAACGACAGGGATGAGTAACCTGGGCAGAAAACCTGCGTGAGAACCTGGAGGAGAACGACATGGAGGCAGAACCTGGCACAGAACGTGGAGGAGAAACCTAGGAAGAAACGAAGGAGGAGCCACCTGGGGGCAGAACTTGCAAGGAATACTGGAGAGAACGACAGGACCGGCCAGAACCAGAGCAGAACCTGAGCAATCAGAGGAGCACCGGCAGCAAGAAGTGAGAAACTGGATGGAGATACAGACATGGAGAATGGAGAAGAGAAACGACAGGAGCAGCAACCTGGGCACCAGAACGTGGAGGAGAACCAGGAAGAGAGACAGAGGGCCACCATTCGGGGAAAACTTGGAGAGTAACCTGGAGGAAACGGACTAGGGAGCGACCTGGGCGTGAGAAACCTGGGGAGAACGACAAGGAGCCCTGGGTCAAACCTTGGGCGAGAACCTGGAGGAGGAACTGCAGAGGAAGTCAAGACTGAGGAACTCGGGAGAAGATGAGAGCACCTGGGCACAAGAACGTGGAGAGGAACTGGAGGAGAACGACAGAGGACCCTGGGAGCTTAAAACCGAACCTGAGGTCGACGACGAGACCGGCTGGACGGGAGAACAGCCATGGAGGCCCACCCGCACAGAACAGAGAGACGAGCAAACACCTTGGGCACAGAACGTTGGAAGGAAGAAGCCTGAACGAGAAACGCACAGGAAAGGCCACATCGTGGGAGAAGGTGGATGGAGAACCTGGAGGAGAACGCACGGACGAGGACCTGGCGGAAGAAACCTTGGCGGAGAAACAGCATGGAGGGAGAACGACGGACGAAGCGAACTGTCACGAGAACGGTGGAAGGAAGAACCTGGTAGGAGAACGACAGGTAGGAGGATCCTGCGGAAGAACTTGGAAGAGAACCTAGAGAGAACGACTGTGAGAAGCAAACAATGGGCGGAAACGTTGGAGGAGAACCGGAAGAGAAACAGGAGCCATGGGCAAGTAACTGAGACCTGGGGGCACAGAGACACCTGGGAAGAACTGCGAAACGAGGCACACGGAACTTGGAAGAGAAACGAAAACGAAGGAACGCATGAGGACCGGAGAAATCGAAATGAGCCATGGGAGGCAGAAACTTGGAGAGAAGCTGGAGGAGAAACGACAGGAGAGCCCTGGGGTCGCGAACGGAGGAGAACCGAGAGGAACCGAAGCAGGAGGGGACCACTCGGGAGCAGAAACTTGGAGGAGAACCTGGCAGGAGAACTGAACATGAGGAAAGCCACCTGGGGCAGAACTGAGGAGAAAGCTGGAGGAGAACGACAGAGACACCGGAGCGAACTTGAGAACGAACTGAGAGAACACAGGAGGGCCCTGGGGAACTGGAGAACGCTGAGAACGACAGCAGCAACCTGGGCACAGACGGGGAGGAGAAACCAGGAAGAGAACGAAAAAGGGGCCACCTCGCGAAGAACTTGAAGGCAGATCCTCGGAGGAGAGAACGACAGAGGAGCGGCCTGGGCGGAGAAACCTGGCGGAGAAACAACAGGAAGAGGCAACCTGGGCGCAGAACGTGGAGGAGCCTGGAGGAGAACGACAGGTTTAGGAGAACCTGGCCAAGAAGTGGAGGAGAACCTTGGAGGAGAACGTCAGGAGGAGAGCCTGGGGGCCAGAACTTGGAAGAGAGCTGGAGATGAACGACTTGGAGCAGACACCTGGGCCACAGAGTGGAGGAGAACCAGGAAGAGAAAGCGATTGGTAGTGAGCCAACCTGGGGGCAGCACTTGGAGGAGAACTGTGAAGGAAATCGACAGGAGGAGCCACCTCGGGGCAGACCGTGTGGAGGAAGAACCTGGAGGAGAAGAAGAGGAGCGACCCTGGTCAAAAAAAGCCACCATACACAAACACCCACCAAGGGACCAAAAAACACAACCACAAACGAACCACATAACAACAGCCACACAAAAACAAAACAAACCACAACAAGGAATCCACAATAACACCCACACATCCACAGAACCAAAAAACCAACAAACAACAAACAACAAACAGGGGAAGTGGAGGAGAACCTGGAGGAAGCAACGACTGGAGCAGCAAGCCTGGGCACACAGGAACGTGGAGGAGTAACAGGAAGAGAACGACATGAAGGGGCCACCTGGGAAGAACTTGGAGGAGGATCCTGGGGAGACGACAGGGAGGAGCGACTGGGCGGAGAAATGGCGGAGAACACAGGAGGGAGCAACCTGGGCGCGAACGTGGAGGAGAAGCTGGAGGAGAACGACAGGAGGAGCAACCTGGGCACAGAGGTGGAGGAGAACTGGGGAGAAAACGACAGGAGAAGGAGCGACCATGGTCAACAGAACGTGGAGGGAACCTGGAGGAGAACGACTGGAGCAGCCAACGTGGGCACAGACGTGGGGAGAACCTGGAGAGGAGACGACAGAGGCGACCTGGGGCGGAGAACGTCGAGGAGAACCAGGAAAGAGAACGAAAAGGAGGGCGCACTCGGGGCAGCAACTTTGGAGGGGTCTCGGAGAGAACGACATAGGAGGGGCGACCTGGGCGGAGAACTGGACGGAGAATAACAGGAGGGCAACCTGGGCAGCAGAAAATTGGAGAAGAACCTGGAGGAGTAACGACGCAGGAGCAACTGGGCGCGAGAACGTGGAGGAGAACCTGGAGGGAGAACGACAGGAGGAGCACCTGGGGCACAGAAAGGTGAGGAGATCACTGGAGGAGAACGACAGGGAGCCACCTGGCACAGAACTTTGGAAGAGCAACGTCTGGAAGGGAGAAACGACAGGAAGGAGCAACCATGGGCGCAGAAGGTGGGAGGAGAACCTGGAGGAGAACGACAGAGGAGCCACCTGGGGGAAGAACTTGGAGGAGAACCCTGGAGGAGAACGACAGGAGGAGCGACTCTGGTCAGCTACATTGTAAGAAGGTGGAGGAGAACCTGGAGGAGAACAAGACCAGGAGGAGCGCCTGGGGCAAGAACTGGGAAGATGAACCTTGGAGGAGACGAACAGGTAGGAAGCAAATGGGCGCAGAAACGTTGGAGGAGAACCTGGGAGACGACTCAGGAGGGGAGTCACGGCTGGGGGCAGAACTTGGAAGGAGAGCTGGAGGAGAACGATGCATTAGGAAGGAGCCACCGTCTTGGGGCAGAAGCTTTGGAGGAGAAGCTGGGGCGAAACGAACAGGAGGAGGCCACTGGGGGTCAGAAACCGTGGGGAGAACCAAGAAGAGAGACGACAGGTAGGGGCCAACACGCTAACTCCGGGCAGACATCATGTACTTGGAGGATGAACCCTGGAGGAGAACGAACTGCAGGAGCCAGACTCTGGGAGTGCAGTAAACTTGGAGGAGAAGCTGGAGGAGAAAGACAGGCTAGGAGGCCCACCTGGAGGGCGAACGTGGAGGAATGGATACCAAAGAAGAGAACGACAGGAATGAGGGTGGCCGACCCTATCCGGGGCAGAAACTTGGAGGGAGATCCTGGAAGGGAGAAGTCGACAGTGAGGGAAGCGACTGGCCAGAAGGTGGAATCGAGGAGATTCCTGGAGGAGTGACAAAGAACGAATCAGGAGGATGCCCCGAACCTGGGGGAAAACTTTGGAGGAGAACCATGGAGGAAAACGACAGGAGGTAGAGACGATCCTGGTCAAGCCAGACGTGGAGGAGAACCAGGAAGAGACGACACGGAGGAGAGTGCGAGCGCTGGGCACAAAAACTGTTTATGGAAGAGAAACCTGGAGGAGAACGAGCTCGTAGGAGCAGCAAACCTGGAGCACAGAACGTGCGGAGAGCCTGGGAGGAGGAACGATAGGACAAGCAGTAGCAATATCTCTGGGCGCAGACGTGTGAGGAGAAACTGGAGGATGAACGACAGGAGAGCAAAAGTCCTGTGGCCAATGAAGGTGGAGGAGAAACTCTGGAGGAGAACGACAGCGTCGATGGAGAGGCTCAGCTGGGGTCAGAAATTCTTGGAAAGGAGGACCTGGAGGAGAAAGCGACAGGCGGAGCGACCTGGCACAGAACGTGGAAGGGAGAACCTGGAGGAGAACGATAGATGAAGCAACCTGGGTCACAGAAGGTGAGGGACCTGGAAGGAGAACTTGACGGAGGGGGCGCCTGGGCGGAGAACTTGGGAGACCTGGTAGGAGAACGAACTGGAGCATGCAACCGGGCACAAAGAACGTGGAGGAGAACCAGGAAAGAGAACGGACGGAGGTGGCCACGCTTCGGGCAGAACTTGAGGAGGATCCTGGAGGAGAACGCAAGGAGGTAGCGACCCTGGGCAGAACTTGGAAGAGAACCTGGTAGGAGAACGACAGGGAGGAGCAACCTGGCACAAATCGAGAACGTGGAGGAGCAACTGGAGGAGAACG
>PYAM01000077.1:0-68635 GCA_003047355.2 Amphiprion percula
AGAGATCAAAGAGACCGACAAACAGACAAAGCTCAGAGAGAGAAACACATCGAAAGAGTTAAGAGAACCGAAAACAGCGGAGGCCACCAGAGATAGAGGGACAGACAGACAAAGGTCAGAGAGAAAGACAGAGTTTAGAGAACCCAAGACAGCGGTGGCGACCGCAGCCCAGAGAACCCAAGACAGCAGAGGCGACCACAGCACGGAGAACCCAAGACAGCGGAGGCGACCACAGCCCGGAGAACCCAAGACAGCGGAGGCGACCCCAGTCCGGAGAACCCAAGACAGCGGAGGCGACCACAGCTCGGAGAACCCAAGAAAGCGGAGGCGACCACAGCCCGGAGAACCCGAGACAGCGGAAGCGACCACAGCACGGAGAACCCGAGACAGCGGAAGCGACCAAAGCCCGG
Organism: Amphiprion percula; assembly: GCA_003047355.2. Lineage (NCBI taxonomy): Eukaryota > Metazoa > Chordata > Actinopteri > Pomacentridae > Amphiprion > Amphiprion percula. The sequence continues at coordinate 411 of PYAM01000077.1, forward strand.
AGAACCCGAGACAGCGGAGGCGACCACAGCCCGGAGAACCCGAGACAGCGAAAGCGACCACAGCACGGAGAACCCGAGACAGCGGAGGCGACCACAGCCCGGAGAACCCCAGACAGCGGAGGCGACCACAGCACGGAGAACCCAAGACAGCGGAGGCGACCACAGCCGGGAAACCCAAGACAGCGGAGGAAACCACAGCCCGGAGAACCCAAGACAGCGGAGGCGACCCAGTCCGGAGAATCCAAGACAGCGGAGGCGACCACAGCCCGGAGAACCCAAGACAGCGGAGCCGACCACAGCCCGGAGAACCTAAGACAGCGGAGGCGACCCAGTCCGGAGAACCCAAGACAGCGGAGGGACCACAGCCCGGAGAACCCAAGACAGCGGAGGCGACCACAGCCCGGAGAACCCAAGACAGCGGAAGCGACCACAGCACGGAGAACCCGAGACAGCGGAAGCGACGACAGCACGGAGAACCCAAGACAGCGGAGGCGACCAAAGCCCGGAGAACCCAAGACAGCGGAGGCGACCAGAGATAGAGGGGACAGACAGACAAAGGTCAGAGAGAAAGACAGAGTTTAGAGAACCCAAGACAGCGGTGGCGACCGCAGCCCAGAGAACCCAAGACAGGGGAAGCGACCAGAGATAGAGGGGACAGACAGACAAAGGTCAGAGAGAAAGACAGAGTTTAGAGAACCCAAGACAGCGGTGGCGACCGCAGCCCAGAGAACCCAAGACAGCAGAGGCGACCACAGCACGGAGAACCCAAGACAGCGGAGGCGACCACAGCCCGGAGAACCCAAGACAGCGGAGGCGACCACAGCCCGGAGAACCCAAGACAGCGGAGGCGACCACAGCCCGGAGAACCCAAGACAGCGGAGGCGACCCAGCCCGGAGAACCCAAGACAGCGGAGCCGACCACAGCCCGGAGAACCTAAGACAGCGGAGGCGACCCCAGTCCGGAGAACCCAAGACAGCGGAGGCGACCACAGCCCGGAGAACCCAAGACAGCGGAGGCGACCACAGCCCGGAGAACCCAAGACAGCGGAAGCGACCAAAGCCCGGAGAACCCGAGACAGCGGAGGCGACTACAGCCCGGAGAAACCCAAGACAGCGGAGGAAACCACAGCCCGGAGAACCCAAGACAGCGGAGGCGACCCCAGTCCGGAGAATCCAAGACAGCGGAGGCGACCACAGCCCGGAGAACCCAAGACAGTGGAAGCGACCACAGCACGGAGAACCCAAGACAGCGGAGGCGACCACAGCCCGGAGAACCCAAGTCAGCGGAGGCGACCACAGCCCGGAGAACCCCAAGACAGGGGAAGCGACCAGAGCCCGGAGAACCCAAGACAGCGGAGGCGACCACAGCTCGGAGAACCCAAGAAAGCGGAGGCGACCACCGCCCGGAGAACCCGAGACAGCGGAAGCGACCACAGCACGGAGAACCCGAGACAGCGGAGGCGACCCCAGTCCGGAGAATCCAAGACAGCGGAGGCGACCACAGCCCGGAGAACCCAAGACAGCGGAGCCGACACAGCTCGGAGAACCTAAGACAGCGGAGGCGACCCCAGTCCGGAGAACCCAAGACAGCGGAGGCGACCACAGCCCGGAGAACCCAAGACAGCGGAGGCGACCACAGCCCGGAGAACCCAAGACAGCGGAAGCGACCACAGCACGGAGAACCCGAGACAGCGGAAGCGACGACAGCACGGAGAACCCAAGACAGCGGAGGCGACCAAAGCCCGGAGAACCCAAGACAGCGGAGCCGACCACAGCTCGGAGAACCTAAGACAGCGGAGGCGACCCCAGTCCGGAGAACCCAAGACAGCGGAGGCGACCACAGCCCGGAGAACCCAAGACAGCGGAGGCGACCACAGCCCGGAGAACCCAAGACAGCGGAAGCGACCACAGCACGGAGAACCCGAGACAGCGGAAGCGACGACAGCACGGAGAACCCAAGACAGCGGAGGCGACCAAGCCCGGAGAACCCAAGACAGCGAGGCGACCAGAGATAGAGGGGAAGACAGAGAAAGGTCAGAGAGAAAGACAGAGTTTTAGAGAACCCAAGACAGCGGAGGCGACCCCAGCCCGGAGAACCCAAGACAGCGGAGCCGACCACAGCCCGGAGAACCTAAGACAGCGGAGGCGACCCCAGTCCGGAGAACCCAAGACAGCGGAGGCGACCACAGCCCGGAGAACCCAAGACAGCGGAGGCGACCACAGCCCGGAGAACCCAAGACAGCGGAAGCGACCAAAGCCCGGAGAACCCGAGACAGCGGAGGCGACTTACAGCCCGGAGAACCCAAGACACGGAGGAAACACAGCCCGGAGAACCCAAGACAGCGGAGGCGACCCCAGTCCGGAAGAATCCAAGACAGCGGAGGCGACCACAGCCCGGGAGAACCCAAGACAGTGGAAGCGACCACAGCACGGAGAACCCAAGACAGCGGAGGCGACCACAAGCCCGGAGAACCCAAGGTCAGCGGAGGGCGACCACAGCCCGGAGAACCCAAGACAGGGGAAGCGACCAGAGCCCGGAGAACCCAAGACAGCGGAGGCGACCACAGCTCGGAGAACCCAAGAAAGCGGAGGCGACCACAGCCCGGAGAATCCAAGACAGCGGAGCGACGCAGCACGGAGAACCCAAGACAGCGGAGGCGACCGCTACCCGGAGAACCAAAGACAGCGGAGGCGACCACAGCACGGAGAACCCAAGACAGCGGTGGCGACCACAGCCCAGGGAACCCGAGACAGCGGAGGCGACCACAGCCCGGAGAACCCGAGACAGCGGAAGCGATCACAGCACGGAGAACCCGAGACAGCGGAGGCGACCACAGTCCGGAGAACCCAAGACAGCGGAGGCGACCACAGCCCGGAGAACCCAAGACAGCGGAGGCGACCACAGTCCGGAGAACCCAAGACAGCGGAGGCGACCACAGCCCGGAGAACCCGAGACAGCGGAAGCGACCACAGCACGGAGAACCCGAGACAGCGGAAGCGACCAAAGCCCGGAGAACCCGAGACAGCGGAGGCGACTACAGCCCGGAGAACCCAAGACAGCGGAGGAAACCACAGCCCGGAGAACCCAAGACAGCGGAGGCGACCCCAGTCCGGAGAATCCAAGACAGCGGAGGCGACCACAGCCCGGAGAACCCAAGACAGTGGAAGCGACCACAGCACGGAGAACCCAAGACAGCGGAGGCGACCACAGCCCGGAGAACCCAAGTCAGCGGAGGCGACCACAGCCCGGAGAACCCAAGACAGGGGAAGCGACCAGAGCCCGGAGAACCCAAGACAGCGGAAGCAACCAGAGCTCAGAGAGACAAACAGACAGAGAGCAGAGACAGACAGAAAGGAAAAGCTCAAAGACATAAACAAACAGAGGTCAAAGAGAGAGACAGACAGAAAAAGCTCAGAGAGAGAGACAGATAGAAAGAGTTAAGAGAACCGAAAACAGCGGAGGCCACCAGAGGTAGAGGGGACAGAAAGACAAAGGTCAGAGAGAAAGACAGAGTTTAGAGAACCCAAGACAGCGGTGGCGACCGCAGCCCAGAGAACCCAAGACAGCAGAGGCGACCACAGCCCGGAGAACCCAAGACAGCGGAAGCGACCAGAGCTCAGAGAACCCAAGACAGCGGAGGCGACCAGAGCTCAGAGAGACAAACGGACAGAGAGCAGAGACAGACAGACAGACAGACAAAGGTCAGAGAGAAAGACAGACAGAGTTCAGAGAACCCAAGACAGCGGAAGCGACCACAGCACAGAGAACCCAAGACAGCGGAAGCGACAACAGCCCTGAGAACCCAAGACAGCGGAGGCGACCACAGCCCGGAGAACCCAAGACAGCGGAGGCGACCCCAGTCCGGAGAACCCAAGACAGCGGAGGCGACCACAGCCCGGAGAACCCGAGACAGCGGAAGCGACCACAGCACGGAGAACCTGAGACAGCGGAAGCGACAAAAGCCCGGAGAACCCGAGACAGCGGAGGCGACCACAGCCCGGAGAACCCGAGACAGCGAAAGCGACCACAGCACGGAGAACCCGAGACAGTGGAGGCGACCACAGCCCGGAGAACCCCAGAAAGCGGAGGCGACCACAGCACGGAGAACCCAAGACAGCGGAGGCGACCACAGCCCGGAGAACCCAAGACAGCGGAGGAAACCACAGCCCGGAGAACCCAAGACAGCGGAGGCGACCCCAGTCCGGAGAATCCAAGACAGCGGAGGCGACCACAGCCGGGAGAACCCAAGACAGCGGAGCCGACCACAGCCCGGAGAACCCAAGACAGCGGAGGCGACCCCAGTCCGGAGAACCCAAGACAGCGGAGGCGACCACAGCCCGGAGAACCCAAGACAGCGGAGGCGACCACAGCCCGGAGAACCCAAGACAGCGGAAGCGACCACAGCACGGAGAACCCGAGACAGCGGAAGCGACCAAAGCCCGGACAACCCGAGAAAGCGGAGGCGACCACAGGTCGGAGAACCTGAGACAGCGGAAGCGACCACAGCACGGAGAACCCGAGACAGCGGAAGCGACCACAGCACGGAGACCCCGAGACAGCGGAAGCGACCAAAGCCCGGAGAACCCGAGACAGCGGAGGCGACCAATGCCCGGAGAACCCGAGAAAGCGGAGGCGACCACAGCCCGGAGAACCCCAGACAGCGGAGGCGACCACAGCACGGAGAACCCAAGACAGCGGAGGCGACCACAGCCCGGAGAACCCAAGACAGCGGAGGAAACCACAGCCCGGAGAACCCAAGACAGCGGAGGCGACCCCAGTCCGGAGAACCCAAGACAGCGGAAGCAACCAAAGCTCAGAGAGACAAACAGACAGAGGGCAGAGACAGATAGACAAAGCTCAAAGAGATAGACAGACAGAGATCAAAGAGACCGACAAACAGACAAAGCTCAGAGAGAGAAACACATCGAAAGAGTTAAGAGAACCGAAAACAGCGGAGGCCACCAGAGATAGAGGGGACAGACAGACAAAGGTCAGAGAGAAAGACAGAGTTTAGAGAACCCAAGACAGCGGTGGCGACCGCAGCCCAGAGAACCCAAGACAGCAGAGGCGACCACAGCACGGAGAACCCAAGACAGCGGAGGCGACCACAGCCCGGAGAACCCAAGACAGCGGAGGCGACCCCAGTCCGGAGAACCCAAGACAGCGGAGGCGACCACAGCTCGGAGAACCCAAGAAAGCGGAGGCGACCACAGCCCGGAGAACCCGAGACAGCGGAAGCGACCACAGCACGGAGAACCCGAGACAGCGGAAGCGACCAAAGCCCGGAGAACCCGAGACAGCGGAGGCGACCACAGCCCGGAGAACCCGAGACAGCGAAAGCGACCACAGCACGGAGAACCCGAGACAGCGGAGGCGACCACAGCCCGGAGAACCCCAGACAGCGGAGGCGACCACAGCACGGAGAACCCAAGACAGCGGAGGCGACCACAGCCGGGAGAACCCAAGACAGCGGAGGAAACCACAGCCCGGAGAACCCAAGACAGCGGAGGCGACCCCAGTCCGGAGAATCCAAGACAGCGGAGGCGACCACAGCCCGGAGAACCCAAGACAGCGGAGCCGACCACAGCCCGGAGAACCTAAGACAGCGGAGGCGACCCCAGTCCGGAGAACCCAAGACAGCGGAGGGGACCACAGCCCGGAGAACCCAAGACAGCGGAGGCGACCACAGCCCGGAGAACCCGAGACAGCGGAAGCGACCACAGCACGGAGAACCCGAGACAGCGGAAGCGACGACAGCACGGAGAACCCAAGACAGCGGAGGCGACCAAAGCCCGGAGAACCCAAGACAGCGGAGGCGACCAGAGATAGAGGGGACAGACAGACAAAGGTCAGAGAGAAAGACAGAGTTTAGAGAACCCAAGACAGCGGTGGCGACCGCAGCCCAGAGAACCCAAGACAGGGGAAGCGACCAGAGATAGAGGGGACAGACAGACAAAGGTCAGAGAGAAAGACAGAGTTTAGAGAACCCAAGACAGCGGTGGCGACCGCAGCCCAGAGAACCCAAGACAGCAGAGGCGACCACAGCACGGAGAACCCAAGACAGCGGAGGCGACCACAGCCCGGAGAACCCAAGACAGCGGAGGCGACCACAGCCCGGAGAACCCAAGACAGCGGAGGCGACCCCAGCCCGGAGAACCCAAGACAGCGGAGCCGACCACAGCCCGGAGAACCTAAGACAGCGGAGGCGACCCCAGTCCGGAGAACCCAAGACAGCGGAGGCGACCACAGCCCGGAGAACCCAAGACAGCGGAGGCGACCACAGCCCGGAGAACCCAAGACAGCGGAAGCGACCAAAGCCCGGAGAACCCGAGACAGCGGAGGCGACTACAGCCCGGAGAACCCAAGACAGCGGAGGAAACCACAGCCCGGAGAACCCAAGACAGCGGAGGCGACCCCAGTCCGGAGAATCCAAGACAGCGGAGGCGACCACAGCCCGGAGAACCCAAGACAGTGGAAGCGACCACAGCACGGAGAACCCAAGACAGCGGAGGCGACCACAGCCCGGAGAACCCAAGTCAGCGGAGGCGACCACAGCCCGGAGAACCCAAGACAGGGGAAGCGACCAGAGCCCGGAGAACCCAAGACAGCGGAGGCGACCACAGCTCGGAGAACCCAAGAAAGCGGAGGCGACCACTGCCCGGAGAACCCGAGACAGCGGAAGCGACCACAGCACGGAGAACCCGAGACAGCGGAGGCGACCCCAGTCCGGAGAATCCAAGACAGCGGAGGCGACCACAGCCCGGAGAACCCAAGACAGCGGAGCCGACCACAGCTCGGAGAACCTAAGACAGCGGAGGCGACCCCAGTCCGGAGAACCCAAGACAGCGGAGGCGACCACAGCCCGGAGAACCCAAGACAGCGGAGGCGACCACAGCCCGGAGAACCCAAGACAGCGGAAGCGACCACAGCACGGAGAACCCGAGACAGCGGAAGCGACGACAGCACGGAGAACCCAAGACAGCGGAGGCGACCAAAGCCCGGAGAACCCAAGACAGCGGAGCCGACCACAGCTCGGAGAACCTAAGACAGCGGAGGCGACCCCAGTCCGGAGAACCCAAGACAGCGGAGGCGACCACAGCCCGGAGAACCCAAGACAGCGGAGGCGACCACAGCCCGGAGAACCCAAGACAGCGGAAGCGACCACAGCACGGAGAACCCGAGACAGCGGAAGCGACCAAAGCCCGGACAACCCGAGAAAGCGGAGGCGACCACAGGTCGGAGAACCTGAGACAGCGGAAGCGACCACAGCACGGAGAACCCGAGACAGCGGAAGCGACCACAGCACGGAGACCCCGAGACAGCGGAAGCGACCAAAGCCCGGAGAACCCGAGACAGCGGAGGCGACCAATGCCCGGAGAACCCGAGAAAGCGGAGGCGACCACAGCCCGGAGAACCCCAGACAGCGGAGGCGACCACAGCACGGAGAACCCAAGACAGCGGAGGCGACCACAGCCCGGAGAACCCAAGACAGCGGAGGAAACCACAGCCCGGAGAACCCAAGACAGCGGAGGCGACCCCAGTCCGGAGAACCCAAGACAGCGGAAGCAACCAAAGCTCAGAGAGACAAACAGACAGAGGGCAGAGACAGATAGACAAAGCTCAAAGAGATAGACAGACAGAGATCAAAGAGACCGACAAACAGACAAAGCTCAGAGAGAGAAACACATCGAAAGAGTTAAGAGAACCGAAAACAGCGGAGGCCACCAGAGATAGAGGGGACAGACAGACAAAGGTCAGAGAGAAAGACAGAGTTTAGAGAACCCAAGACAGCGGTGGCGACCGCAGCCCAGAGAACCCAAGACAGCAGAGGCGACCACAGCACGGAGAACCCAAGACAGCGGAGGCGACCACAGCCCGGAGAACCCAAGACAGCGGAGGCGACCCCAGTCCGGAGAACCCAAGACAGCGGAGGCGACCACAGCTCGGAGAACCCAAGAAAGCGGAGGCGACCACAGCCCGGAGAACCCGAGACAGCGGAAGCGACCACAGCACGGAGAACCCGAGACAGCGGAAGCGACCAAAGCCCGGAGAACCCGAGACAGCGGAGGCGACCACAGCCCGGAGAACCCGAGACAGCGAAAGCGACCACAGCACGGAGAACCCGAGACAGCGGAGGCGACCACAGCCCGGAGAACCCCAGACAGCGGAGGCGACCACAGCACGGAGAACCCAAGACAGCGGAGGCGACCACAGCCGGGAGAACCCAAGACAGCGGAGGAAACCACAGCCCGGAGAACCCAAGACAGCGGAGGCGACCCCAGTCCGGAGAATCCAAGACAGCGGAGGCGACCACAGCCCGGAGAACCCAAGACAGCGGAGCCGACCACAGCCCGGAGAACCTAAGACAGCGGAGGCGACCCCAGTCCGGAGAACCCAAGACAGCGGAGGGGACCACAGCCCGGAGAACCCAAGACAGCGGAGGCGACCACAGCCCGGAGAACCCGAGACAGCGGAAGCGACCACAGCACGGAGAACCCGAGACAGCGGAAGCGACGACAGCACGGAGAACCCAAGACAGCGGAGGCGACCAAAGCCCGGAGAACCCAAGACAGCGGAGGCGACCAGAGATAGAGGGGACAGACAGACAAAGGTCAGAGAGAAAGACAGAGTTTAGAGAACCCAAGACAGCGGTGGCGACCGCAGCCCAGAGAACCCAAGACAGGGGAAGCGACCAGAGATAGAGGGGACAGACAGACAAAGGTCAGAGAGAAAGACAGAGTTTAGAGAACCCAAGACAGCGGTGGCGACCGCAGCCCAGAGAACCCAAGACAGCAGAGGCGACCACAGCACGGAGAACCCAAGACAGCGGAGGCGACCACAGCCCGGAGAACCCAAGACAGCGGAGGCGACCACAGCCCGGAGAACCCAAGACAGCGGAGGCGACCCCAGCCCGGAGAACCCAAGACAGCGGAGCCGACCACAGCCCGGAGAACCTAAGACAGCGGAGGCGACCCCAGTCCGGAGAACCCAAGACAGCGGAGGCGACCACAGCCCGGAGAACCCAAGACAGCGGAGGCGACCACAGCCCGGAGAACCCAAGACAGCGGAAGCGACCAAAGCCCGGAGAACCCGAGACAGCGGAGGCGACTACAGCCCGGAGAACCCAAGACAGCGGAGGAAACCACAGCCCGGAGAACCCAAGACAGCGGAGGCGACCCCAGTCCGGAGAATCCAAGACAGCGGAGGCGACCACAGCCCGGAGAACCCAAGACAGTGGAAGCGACCACAGCACGGAGAACCCAAGACAGCGGAGGCGACCACAGCCCGGAGAACCCAAGTCAGCGGAGGCGACCACAGCCCGGAGAACCCAAGACAGGGGAAGCGACCAGAGCCCGGAGAACCCAAGACAGCGGAGGCGACCACAGCTCGGAGAACCCAAGAAAGCGGAGGCGACCACTGCCCGGAGAACCCGAGACAGCGGAAGCGACCACAGCACGGAGAACCCGAGACAGCGGAGGCGACCCCAGTCCGGAGAATCCAAGACAGCGGAGGCGACCACAGCCCGGAGAACCCAAGACAGCGGAGCCGACCACAGCTCGGAGAACCTAAGACAGCGGAGGCGACCCCAGTCCGGAGAACCCAAGACAGCGGAGGCGACCACAGCCCGGAGAACCCAAGACAGCGGAGGCGACCACAGCCCGGAGAACCCAAGACAGCGGAAGCGACCACAGCACGGAGAACCCGAGACAGCGGAAGCGACGACAGCACGGAGAACCCAAGACAGCGGAGGCGACCAAAGCCCGGAGAACCCAAGACAGCGGAGCCGACCACAGCTCGGAGAACCTAAGACAGCGGAGGCGACCCCAGTCCGGAGAACCCAAGACAGCGGAGGCGACCACAGCCCGGAGAACCCAAGACAGCGGAGGCGACCACAGCCCGGAGAACCCAAGACAGCGGAAGCGACCACAGCACGGAGAACCCGAGACAGCGGAAGCGACGACAGCACGGAGAACCCAAGACAGCGGAGGCGACCAAAGCCCGGAGAACCCAAGACAGCGGAGGCGACCAGAGATAGAGGGGAAAGACAGAGAAAGGTCAGAGAGAAAGACAGAGTTTAGAGAACCCAAGACAGCGGAGGCGACCCCAGCCCGGAGAACCCAAGACAGCGGAGCCGACCACAGCCCGGAGAACCTAAGACAGCGGAGGCGACCCCAGTCCGGAGAACCCAAGACAGCGGAGGGGACCACAGCCCGGAGAACCCAAGACAGCGGAGGCGACCACAGCCCGGAGAACCCAAGACAGCGGAAGCGACCAAAGCCCGGAGAACCCGAGACAGCGGAGGCGACTACAGCCCGGAGAACCCAAGACAGCGGAGGAAACCACAGCCCGGAGAACCCAAGACAGCGGAGGCGACCCCAGTCCGGAGAATCCAAGACAGCGGAGGCGACCACAGCCCGGAGAACCCAAGACAGTGGAAGCGACCACAGCACGGAGAACCCAAGACAGCGGAGGCGACCACAGCCCGGAGAACCCAAGTCAGCGGAGGCGACCACAGCCCGGAGAACCCAAGACAGGGGAAGCGACCAGAGCCCGGAGAACCCAAGACAGCGGAGGCGACCACAGCTCGGAGAACCCAAGAAAGCGGAGGCGACCACAGCCCGGAGAACCCGAGACAGCGGAAGCGACCACAGCACGGAGAACCCGAGACAGCGGAGGCGACCCCAGTCCGGAGAATCCAAGACAGCGGAGGCGACCACAGCCCGGAGAACCCAAGACAGCGGAGCCGACCACAGCTCGGAGAACCTAAGACAGCGGAGGCGACCCCAGTCCGGAGAACCCAAGACAGCGGAGGCGACCACAGCCCGGAGAACCCAAGACAGCGGAGGCGACCACAGCCCGGAGAACCCAAGACAGCGGAAGCGACCACAGCACGGAGAACCCGAGACAGCGGAAGCGACGACAGCACGGAGAACCCAAGACAGCGGAGGCGACCAAAGCCCGGAGAACCCAAGACAGCGGAGCCGACCACAGCTCGGAGAACCTAAGACAGCGGAGGCGACCCCAGTCCGGAGAACCCAAGACAGCGGAGGCGACCACAGCCCGGAGAACCCAAGACAGCGGAGGCGACCACAGCCCGGAGAACCCAAGACAGCGGAAGCGACCACAGCACGGAGAACCCGAGACAGCGGAAGCGACGACAGCACGGAGAACCCAAGACAGCGGAGGCGACCAAAGCCCGGAGAACCCAAGACAGCGGAGGCGACCAGAGATAGAGGGGAAAGACAGAGAAAGGTCAGAGAGAAAGACAGAGTTTAGAGAACCCAAGACAGCGGTGGCGACCGCAGCCCAGAGAACCCAAGACAGCAGAGGCGACCACAGCACGGAGAACCCAAGACAGCGGAGGCGACCACAGCCCGGAGAACCTAAGACAGCGGAGGCGACCACAGCCCGGAGAACCCAAGACAGCGGAGGCGACCCCAGTCCGGAGAACCCAAGACAGCGGAGGCGACCACAGCTCGGAGAACCCAAGAAAGCGGAGGCGACCACAGCCCGGAGAACCCGAGACAGCGGAAGCGACCACAGCACGGAGAACCCGAGACAGCGGAAGCGACCAAAGCCCGGAGAACCCGAGACAGCGGAGGCGACCACAGCCCGGAGAACCCGAGACAGCGAAAGCGACCACAGCACGGAGAACCCGAGACAGCGGAGGCGACCACAGCCCGGAGAACCCCAGACAGCGGAGGCGACCACAGCACGGAGAACCCAAGACAGCGGAGGCGACCACAGCCCGGAGAACTCAAGACAGCGGAGGAAACCACAGCCCGGAGAACCCAAGACAGCGGAGGCGACCCCAGTCCGGAGAATCCAAGACAGCGGAGGCGACCACAGCCCGGAGAACCCAAGACAGCGGAGCCGACCACAGCCCGGAGAACCTAAGACAGCGGAGGCGACCCCAGTCCGGAGAACCCAAGACAGCGGAGGCGACCACAGCCCGGAGAACCCAAGACAGCGGAGGCGACCACAGCCCGGAGAACCCAAGACAGCGGAAGCGACCACAGCACGGAGAACCCGAGACAGCGGAAGCGACGACAGCACGGAGAACCCAAGACAGCGGAGGCGACCAAAGCCCGGAGAACCCAAGACAGCGGAGGCGACCACAGCCCGGGGAACACAAGTGAGGGGAAGCGACCAGAGCCCGGAGAACCCAAGACAGCGGAGGCGACCACAGCCCGGAGAACCTAAGACAGTGGAAGCGACGACAGCCCGGAGAACCCAAGACAGCGGAGGCGACCACAGCCCGGAGAACCCAAGACAGCGGAGGAAACCACAGCCCGGAGAACCCAAGACAGCGGAGGCGACCACAGCCCGGAGAACCTAAGACAGTGGAAGCGACGACAGCACGGAGAACCCAAGACAGCGGAGGCGACCAAAGCCCGGAGAACCCAAGACAGCGGAGGCGACCACAGCCCGGAGAACCCAAGACAGGGGAAGCGACCAGAGCCCGGAGAACCCAAGGCAGCGGAAGCAACCACAGCTCAGAGAGACAAACAGACAGAGAGCAGAGACAGATAGACAAAGCTCAAAGACATAAACAAACAGAGGTCAAAGAGAGAGACAGACAGAAAAAGCTCAGAGAGAGAGACAGATAGAAAGATTTCAGAAATCTGAAAACAGCGGAGGCCACCAGAGTTCAAGGGGAAAGACAGACAAAGGTCAGAGAGAAAGACAGAGTTTAGAGAACCCAAGACAGCGGAGGCGACCACAGCCCGGAGAACCCAAGACAGCGGAGGCGACCACAGCCCGGAGAATCCAAGACAGCGGAAGCGACCACAGCACGGAGAACCCAAGACAGCGGAGGCGACCGCTACCCGGAGAACCAAAGACAGCGGAGGCGACCACAGCCCGGAGAACCCAAGACAGCGGAAGCGACCGCAGCCCGGAGAACCCAAGACAGCGGAAGCGACCACAGCACGGAGAACCCAAGACAGCGGTGGCGACCACAGCCCAGAGAACCCGAGACAGCGGAGGCGACCACAGCCCGGAGAACCCGAGACAGCGGAAGCAACCACAGCACGGAGAACCCGAGACAGCGGAGGCGACCACAGTCTGGAGAACCCAAGACAGCGGAGGCGACCACAGCCCGGAGAACCCAAGACAGCGGAGGCGACCCCAGTCCGGAGAACCCAAGACAGCGGAGGCGACCACAGCCCGGAGAACCCGAGACAGCGGAAGCGACCACAGCACGGAGAACCCGAGACAGCGGAAGCGACCAAAGCCCGGAGAACCCGAGACAGCGGAGGCGACTACAGCCCGGAGAACCCAAGACAGCGGAGGAAACCACAGCCCGGAGAACCCAAGACAGCGGAGGCGACCCCAGTCCGGAGAATCCAAGACAGCGGAGGCGACCACAGCCCGGAGAACCCAAGACAGTGGAAGCGACCACAGCACGGAGAACCCAAGACAGCGGAGGCGACCACAGCCCGGAGAACCCAAGTCAGCGGAGGCGACCACAGCCCGGAGAACCCAAGACAGGGGAAGCGACCAGAGCCCGGAGAACCCAAGACAGCGGAAGCAACCAGAGCTCAGAGAGACAAACAGACAGAGAGCAGAGACAGACAGAAAGGAAAAGCTCAAAGACATAAACAAACAGAGGTCAAAGAGAGAGACAGACAGAAAAGCTCAGAGAGAGAGACAGATAGAAAGAGTTAAGAGAACCGAAAACAGCGGAGGCCACCAGAGGTAGAGGGGACAGAAAGACAAAGGTCAGAGAGAAAGACAGAGTTTAGAGAACCCAAGACAGCGGTGGCGACCGCAGCCCAGAGAACCCAAGACAGCAGAGGCGACCACAGCCCGGAGAACCCAAGACAGCGGAAGCGACCAGAGCTCAGAGAACCCAAGACAGCGGAGGCGACCAGAGCTCGAGAGACAAACGGACAGAGAGCAGAGACAGACAGACAGACAGACAAAGGTCAGAGAGAAAGACAGACAGAGTTCAGAGAACCCAAGACAGCGGAAGCGACCACAGCACAGAGAACCCAAGACAGCGGAAGCGACAACAGCCCTGAGAACCCAAGACAGCGGAGGCGACCACAGCCCGGAGAACCCAAGACAGCGGAGGCGACCCCAGTCCGGAGAACCCAAGACAGCGGAGGCGACCACAGCCCGGAGAACCCGAGACAGCGGAAGCGACCACAGCACGGAGAACCCGAGACAGCGGAAGCGACAAAAGCCCGGAGAACCCGAGACAGCGGAGGCGACCACAGCCCGGAGAACCCGAGACAGCGAAAGCGACCACAGCACGGAGAACCCGAGACAGCGGAGGCGACCACAGCCCGGAGAACCCCAGACAGCGGAGGCGACCACAGCACGGAGAACCCAAGACAGCGGAGGCGACCACAGCCCGGAGAACCCAAGACAGCGGAGGAACCACAGCCCGGAGAACCCAAGACAGCGGAGGCGACCCCAGTCCGGAGAATCAAAGACAGCGGAGGCGACCACAGCCCGGAGAACCCAAGACAGCGGAGCCGACCACAGCCCGGAGAAACCCAAGACAGCGGAGGCGACCCCAGTCCGGAGAACCCAAGACAGCGGAGGCGACCACAGCCCGGAGAACCCAAGACAGCGGAGGCGACCACAGCCCGGAGAACCCAAGACAGCGGAAGCGACCACAGCACGGAGAACCCGAGACAGCGGAAGCGACCAAAGCCCGGACAACCCGAGACAGCGGAGGCGACCACAGGTCGGAGAACCTGAGACAGCGGAAGCGACCACAGCACGGAGAACCCGAGACAGCGGAGGCGACCACAGCCCGGAGAACCCCAGACAGCGGAGGCGACCACAGCACGGAGAACCCAAGACAGCGGAGGCGACCACAGCCCGGAGAACCCAAGACAGCGGAGGAAACCACAGCCCGGAGAACCCAAGACAGCGGAGGCGACCACAGTCCGGAGAATCCAAGACAGCGGTGGTGACCACAGCCCGGAGAACCCAAGACAGTGGAAGCGACGACAGCACGGAGAACCCAGACAGCGGAGGCGACCAAAGCCCGGAGAACCCAAGACAGCGGAGGCGACCACAGCCCGGAGAACCCAAGACAGGGGAAGCGACCAGAGCCCGGAGAACCCAAGACAGCGGAAGCAACCAGAGCTCAGAGAGACAAACAGACAGAGAGCAGAGACAGATAGACAAAGCTCAAAGACATAAACAAACAGAGGTCAAAGAGAGAGACAGACAGAAAAGCTCAGAGAGAGAGACAGATAGAAGATTTCAGAGATCTGAAAACAGCGGAGGCCACCAGAGTTCAAGGGGAAAGACAGAGTTAAGAGAACCCAAGACAGCGGAGGCGACCACAGCCCGGAGAACCCAAGACAGCGGAGGAAACCACAGCCCGGAGAACCCAAGACAGCGGAAGCGACCACAGCACGGAGAACCCAAGACAGCGGAGGCGACCGTTGCCCGAGAACCCAAGACAGCGGAAGCGACCACAGCCCAGAGAACCCAAAACAGCGGAGGCGACCACAGCCCAGAGAACCCAAGACAGCAGAGGTGACCACAGCCCGGAGAACCCAAGACAGCGGAGGCGACCACAGCCCGGAGAACCCAAGACAGGGGAAGCGACCAGAGCCCGGAGAACCCAAGACAGCGGAAGCAACCAGAGCCCGGAGAACCCAAGACAGCGGAAGCAACCAGAGCTCAGAGAGACAAACAGACAGAGAGCAGAGACAGACAGAAAGGAAAAGCTCAAAGACATAAACAAAAAGAGGTCAAAGAGAGAGACAGACAGAAAAAGCTCAGAGAGAGAGACAGATAGAAAGATTTCAGAGATCCGAAAACAGCGGAGGCCACCAGACGTCAAGGGGAAAGACAGACAAAGGTCAGAGAGAAAGACAGAGTTGAGAGAACCCAAGACAGCGGAGGCGACCACAGCCCGGAGAACCCAAGACAGCGGAGGCGACCAACAGCCCGGAGAACCCAAGACAGCGGAAGCGACCACAGCTCGGAGAAACCCAAGACAGCGGACGCGACCGCTTCCCGGAGAACCCAAGACAGCGGAAGCAACCACAGCCCAGAGAACCCAAGACAGCGGAAGCGACCACAGCCCGGAGAACCCAAGACAGCGGGGCGACCACAGCCCGGAGAACCCAAAACCAGCGGAGGCGACCACAGCCCGGAGAACCCAAGACAGCGGAGGCGACCAAAGCACGGAGAACCCCAGACAGCGGAGGCGACCACAGCCCGGAGAACCCAAGACAGCGGAGGCGACCACAGCCCGGAGAACCCAAGACAGCGTAAGCGACCACAGCCCGGAGAACCCAAGACAGCGGAGGCGACCACAGCCCGGAGAACCGAAGACAGCGGAAGCGACCAAAGCCCGGAGACCCCAAGACAGCGGAAGCGACCACAGCGCTGAGAACCCAAGACAGCGGAGGCGACCACAGCACGGAGAACCCAAGACAGCGGAGGCGACAACAGCACGGAGAACCCAAGACAGGGGAGGCGACCACAGCCCGGAGAACCCAAGACAGCGGAGGCGACCACAGCCCGGAGAACCCAAGACAGCGGAAGCGACCAGAGCTCAGAGAACCCAAGACAGCGGAGGCGACCAGAGCTCCAGAGAGACAAACGGACAGAGAGCAGAGACAGACAGACAGACAGACAAAGGTCAGAGAGAAAGACAGACAGAGTTCAGAGAACCCAAGACAGCGGAAGCGACCACAGCAACAGAGAACCCAAGACAGTGGAAGCGACCACAGCCCGGAGAAACCCAAGACAGCGGAGGCGACCACAGCCCGGAGAACCCAAGACAGCGGAGGCGACCCCAGTCCGGAGAACCCAAGACAGCGGAGGCGACCACAGCACGGAGAACCCGAGATACAGCGGAAGCGACCAAAGCCCGGAGAACCCGAGACAGCGGAGGCGACCAACAGCCCGGAGAACCCGAGACAGCGAAAGCGACCACAGCAACGGAGAACCCGAGACAGCGGAGGCGACCACAGCCCGGAGAACCCCAGACAGCGGAGGCGACCACAGCACGGAGAACCCAAGACAGCGGAGGCGACCACAGCCGGAGAAACCCAAGACAGCGGAGGTAAAACCACAGCCCGGAGAACCCAAGACAGCGGAGGCGACCCCAGTCCGGAGAATCCAAGACAGCGGAGCGACCACAGCCCGGAGAACCCAAACAGCGGAGGCGACCAAAGCCCGGAGAACCAAGACAGCGGAGGCGACCAAAGCACGGAGAACCCAGACAGCGGAGGCGACCACAGCCCGGAGAACCCAAGACAGCGGAGCGACCACAGCCCGGAGAACCCAAGACAGCGGAAGCGACCACAGCCCGGAGAACCCAAGACAGCGGAGGCGACCACAGCCCGGAGAACCCAAGACAGCGGAAGCGACCACAGCCCGAGAACCCAAGACAGCGGAGGCGACCACAGCGGAGAACCCAAGACAGCGGAGGCGACCACAGCGGAGAACCCAAGACAGCGGAGGCGACCACAGCCGGAGAACCCAGACAGCGGAGGCGACCACAGCCCGGAGAACCCAAGACAGCGGAGGCGACCACAGCCCGGAGAACCCAAGACGGAGGACCACAGCCCGGAGAACCCAAGACAGCGGAGGCGACCCCAGTCCGAGAACCAAGACAGCGGAGGCGACCACAGCCCGGAGAACCCAAGACAGCGGAAGCGACCACAGCCGGAGAACCCAAGACAGCGGAGGCGACCACAGCAGGAGAACCCAAGACAGCGGAGGCGACCAGAGCAGGAGACAAGACAGAGAGCAGAGCGACAGACAGACACAGACAAAGGCGGAGCGACAAGCGGAGAACCCAAGACAGCGGAAGCGACCACAGCCGGAGAACCCAAGACAGCGGAAGCGACCACAGCCCGGAGAACCCAAGACAGCGGAGGCGACCACAGCCGGAGAACCCAAGACAGCGGAGCGACCACAGCCCGGAGAACCCAAGACAGCGGAGGCGACCACAGCCCGGAGAACCCAAGACAGCGGAGGCGACCACAGCCGGAGAACCCAAGACAGCGGAGGCGACCACAGCCCGGAGAACCCAAGACAGCGGAGCGACCACAGCCCGGAGAACCCAGACAGCGGAGCGACCACAGCCCGGAGAACCCAAGACAGCGGAGGCGACCACAGCACGGAGAACCCAAGACAGCGGAGGCGACCACAGCACGGAGAACCCAAGACAGGGAGGCGACCACAGCCCGGAGAACCCAAGACAGCGGAGGCGACCACAGCCCGGAGAACCCAAGACAGCGGAGGCGACCACAGTCCGGAGAACCCAAGACAGCGGAAGCGACCAGAGCCGGAGAACCCAAGACAGCGGAAGCAACCAGAGCTCAGAGAGAAAACAGACAGAGAGCAGAGACAAAGAAAAGCTCAAAGACATAACAACAGAGGTCAAAGAGACAGAAAACAGAAAAAGCTCAGAGAGAGAACAGATGAAAGAGTTCAGAGATCCGAAAACAGCGGAGGCCACCAGAGGTAGGGGACAGACAGACAAAGGTCAGAGAGAAAGACAGAGTTTAGAGAACCCAAGACAGCGGTGGCGACCACAGCCCAGAGAACCCAAGACAGCAGAGCGACCACAGCCCGGAGAACCCAAGACAGCGGAAGCGACCAGAGCTCAGAGAACCCAAGACAGCGGAGGCGACCACAGCTCAGAGAGACAAGCGGACAGAGAGCAGAGACAGACAGACAGACAGACAAAGGTCAGAGAGAAAGACAGACAGAGTTCAGAGAACCCAAGACAGCGGAGCGACCACAGCACGGAGAACCCAAGACAGCGGAGGCGACCACAGCCCGGAGAACCCAAGACAGCGGAGGCGACCACAGCCGGAGAACCCAAGACAGCGGAGGCGACCACAGCCCGGAGAACCCAAGACAGCGGAGGCGACCACAGCCCGGAGAACCCAAGACAGCGGAGCGACCCAGCCCGGAGAACCCAAGACAGCGGAGGCGACCACAGCCCGGAGAACCCAAGACAGCGGAAGCGACCACAGCACGGAGAACCCAAGACAGCGGAAGCGACCAAAGCCGGAGAACCCAAGACAGCGGAGGCGACCACAGCCCGGAGAACCCAAGACAGCGGAAGCGACCACAGCGGAGAACCCAAGACAGCGGAGGCGACCACAGCCCGGAGAACCCAGACAGCGGAGGCGACCACAGCCGGAGAACCCAAGACAGCGGAGGCGACCACAGCCCGGAGAACCCAAGACAGCGGAGCGACCACAGCCCGGAGAACCCAAGACAGCGGAGGCGACCACAGCCCGGAGAACCCAAGACAGCGGAGGCGACCACAGCCGGAGAACCCAAGACAGCGGAGGCGACCACAGCCCGGAGAACCCAAGACAGCGGAGGCGACCCACCGGAGAACCCAAGACAGCGGAGGCGACCACAGCCCGGAGAACCCAAGACAGCGGAGGCGACCACAGCCCGGAGAACCCAAGACAGCGGAGCGACCACAGCCGGAGAACCCAAGACAGCGGAAGCGACCACAGCCCGGAGAACCCAAGACAGCGGAGGCGACCACAGCCGGAGAACCCAAGACAGCGGAGGCGACCACAGCCCGGAGAACCCAAGACAGCGGAGCGACCACAGCCGGAGAACCCAAGACAGCGGAGCGACCACAGCCCGGAGAACCCAAGACAGCGGAGCGACCACAGCCCGGAGAACCCAAGACAGCGGAGGCGACCACAGTCCGGAGAACCAAGACAGCGGAGGCGACCACAGCCCGGAGAACCCAAGACAGTGGAAGCGACCACAGCACGGAGAACCCAAGACAGCGGAGGCGACCACAGCCCGGAGAACCCAAGACAGCGGAGGCGACCACAGCCCGGAGAACCCAAGACAGGGGAAGCGACCAGCCCGGAGAACCCAAGACAGCGGAAGCAACCAGAGCTCAGAGAGACAAACAGACAGAGAGCAGAGACAGACAGAAAGGAAAAGCTCAAAGACATAAACAAACAGAGGTCAAAGAGAGAGACAGACAGAAAAAGCTCAGAGAGAGAGACAGATAGAAAGAGTTCAGAGATCCGAAAACAGCGGAGGCCACCAGAGGTCAAGGGGAAGACAGACAAAGTCAGAGAGAAAGACAGAGTTTAGAGAACCCAAGACAGCGGAGGCGACCACAGCCCGAGAACCCAAGACAGCGGAGGCGACCACAGCCCGGAGAACCCAAGACAGCGGAGCGACCACAGCCCGGAGAACCCAAGACAGCGGAGGCGACCACAGCCCGGAGAACCCAAGACAGCGGAAGCGACCACAGCGGAGACCCAAGACAGCGGAGGCGACCACCCGGAGAACCCAAGACAGCGGAGGCGACCACAGCCCGGAAACCCAAGACAGCGGAGCGACCACAGCCCGGAGAACCCAAGACAGCGGAGCGACCACAGCCGGAGAACCCAAGACAGCGGGGCGACCACAGCCCGGAGAACCCAAGACAGCGGAAACCACAGCCGGAGAACCCAAGACAGGGAAGCGACCAGAGCCCGGAGAACCCAAGACAGCGGAGGCGACCACAGCCGGAGAACCCAAGACAGCGGAGCGACCACAGCCGGAGAACCCAAGACAGCGGAGGCGACCACAGCCCGGAGAACCCAAGACAGCGGAGGCGACCACAGCCGGAGAACCCAAGACAGCGGAGGCGACCACAGCCGGAGAACCCAAGACAGCGGAGGCGACCACAGCCCGGAGAACCCAAGACAGCGGAGCGACCACAGCCCGGAGAACCCAAGACAGCGGAGGCGACCACAGCCGGAGAACCCAAGACAGCGGAGAGGGACCACAGCCCGGAGAACCCAAGACAGGGAAGCGACCACAGCCGGAGAACCCAAGACAGCGGAGCGACCAGAGCCGGAGAACCCAAGACAGCGGGGCGACAAGCCGGAGAACCCGACAGAGGCAGAGACAGACAGACGAAGCAGAGCAGACAGAGCGAGAACCCAAGACAGCGGAGCGACCACAGCGGAGAACCCAAGACAGCGGAGGCGACCACAGCCCGGAGAACCCAAGACAGCGGAGGCGACCACAGCCCGGAGAACCCAAGACAGCGGAGGCGACCACAGCCCGGAGAACCCAAGACAGCGGAGGCGACCACAGCCGGAGAACCCAAGACAGCGGAGGCGACCCAGCGAGAACCCAAGACAGCGGAGGCGACCACAGCCGGAGAACCCAAGACAGCGGAGCGACCACAGCCGGAGAACCCAAGACAGCGGAAGCGACCAAGCCCGGAGAACCCAAGACAGCGGAGGCGACCACAGCCCGGAGAACCCAGACAGCGGAAGCGACCACAGCACGGAGAACCCAAGACAGCGGAGGCGACCACAGCCCGGAGAACCCAAGACAGCGGAGGCGACCACAGCCGGAGAACCCAAGACAGCGGAGCGACCACAGCCCGGAGAACCCAAGACAGCGGAGGCGACCCAGCCGGAGAACCAAGACAGCGGAGGCGACCACAGCCCGGAGAACCAAGACAGCGGAGGCGACCACAGCCCGGAGAACCCAAGACAGCGGAGGCGACCACAGCCCGGAGAACCCAAGACAGCGGAGCGACCACAGCCCGGAGAACCCAAGACAGCGGAGGCGACCACAGCACGGAGAACCCAAGACAGCGGAGGCGACCACAGCCCGGAGAACCCAAGACAGCGGAAGCGACCACAGCCGGAGAACCAAGACAGCGGAAGCGACCACAGCCCGGAGAACCAAGACAGCGGAGCGACCACAGCCGGAGAACCCAAGACAGCGGAGCGACCACAGCAGGAGAACCCAAGACAGCGGAGGCGACCACAGCCGGAGAACCCAAGACAGCGGAGGCGACCACAGCACGGAGAACCCAAGACAGGGAGGCGACCACAGCCCGGAGAACCCAAGACAGCGGAGGCGACCACAGCCCGGAGAAACCCAAGACAGCGGAGGACCACAGTCCGGAGAACCCAAGACAGGGAGGCGACCAGAGCTCAGAACCCAAGACAGCGGAAGCGACCTGAGCTCAGAGGCAAAGAAAAGAGAGCAGAGACAGACAGACAAGAAAAGCTCAAAGACATAAACAGAGGTCAAAGAGACAGACAGACAGAAAAAGCTCAGAGAGAGAGACAGATAGAAAGAGTTCAGAGATCCGAAAACAGCGGAGGCCACCAGAGGTCAAGGGGAAAGACAGACAAAGGTCAGAGAGAAAGACAGAGTTTAGAGAACCCAAGACAGTGGAAGCCACCACAGCACGGAGAACCCAAGACAGCGGAGGCGACCGCCCGGAGAACCCAAGACAGCGGAGCGACCACAGCCCGGAGAACCCAAGACAGCGGAGGCGACCACAGCACGGAGAACCCAAGACAGCGGAGGTGACCACAGCCCGGAGAACCCAAGACAGCGGAGGCGACCACAGCCCGGAGAACCCAAGACAGCGGAGGCGACCCCAGTCCGGAGAACCCAAGACAGCGGAGGCGACCACAGCCCGGAGTACCCAAGACAGCGGAAGCGACCACAGCACGGAGAACCCAAGACAGTGGAAGCGACCAAAGCCCGGAGAACCCGAGACAGCGGGAGGCGACCACAGCCCAGAGAACCCGAGACAGCGGAAGCGACCACAGCACGGAGAACCCAAGACAGCGGAGGCGACCACAGCCCGGAGAACCCAAGACAGCGGAGGCGACCACAGCCCAGAGAACCCCAAGACAACGGAGAAAACCACAGCCCGGAGAACCCAAGACAGCGGAGGCGGACCCCAGTCCGGAGAATCCAAGACAGCGAGGCGACCACAGCACGGAGAACCCAAGACGGCGGAGGGCGACCGCTGCCCCGGAGAACCCAAGACAGCGGAAGCGACCACAGCCCGGAGAACCCAAGACAGCGGAGGCGACCACAGCACGGAGAACCCAAGACAGCGGAGGCGACCACAGCCCGGACAACCCAAGACAGCGGACGTGACCACAGCCGGGAGAACCCAAGACAGCAGAGGCGACCCCAGTCCGGAGAACCCAAGACAGCGGAGGCGACCACAGCCCGGAGGACCCAAGACAGCGGAAGTGACCAAAGCCCGGAGAACCCCGAGACAGCGGAGGAAACCACAGCCCGGAGAACCCGAGACAGCGGAAGCGACCACAGCACGGAGAACCAAAGACAGCGGAGGCGACCACAGCCCGGAGAACCCAAGACAGCGGAGGCGACCACAGCCCGGAGAACCAAGACAGCGGAGGAAACCACAGCCCGGAGAACCCAAGACAGCGGAGGCGACCCCAGCCCGGAGAATCCAAGACAGCGGAGGCGACCACAGCCCGAAGAACCCAAGACAGCGGAGGCGACCACAGCCCGGAGAACCCAAGAGAGCGGAGGCGACCACAGCCCGGAGAACCCAAGACAGCGGAGGAAACCCACAGCCCGGAGAACCCAAGAAAGCGGAGGCGACCCCAGTCCGGAGAATCCAAGACAGCGGAGGCGACCACAGCCCGGAGAACCCAAGACAGCGGAAGCGACCACAGCACGGAGAACCCAAGACAGCAGAAGCGCCCACAGCCCGGAGAATCCAGGACAGCGGAGGTGACCACAGCCCGGAGAACCCAAGACAGCGAAAGCGACCACAGAACGGAGGACCCAAGACAGCGGAGGCGACCACAGCACGGAGAACCCAAGACAGCGGAGGCGACCACAGCCCGGAGAACCCAAGACAGCGGAGGCGACCCCCAGTCCGGAGAATCCAAGACAGCGGAGGCGACCACAGCCCGGAGAACCCAAGACAGTGGAAGCGACCACAGCACGGAGAACCCAAGACAGCGGAGGCGACCACAGCCCCGGAGAACCCAAGACAGCGGAAGCGACCACAGCCCGGAGAACCAAGACAGCGGAAGCGACCACAGCATGGAGAAACCCAAGACAGCGGACGCGACCACAGCCCGGAGAACCCAAGACAGCGGAGGCGACCATAGCACGGAGAACCCAAGACAGCGGAGGCGACCACAGCCCGGAGAACCCAAGACAGCGGAGGCGACCACAGCCCGGAGAACCCAAGACAGCGGAGGAAACCACAGCCCGGAGAACCCAAGACAGCGGAGGCGACCCCAGCCCGGAGAATCCAAGACAGCGGAGGCGACCACAGCCCGAAGAACCCAAGACAGCGGAGGCGACCACAGCCCGGAGAACCCAAGAGAGCGGAGGCGACCACAGCCCGGAGAACCCAAGACAGCGGAGGAAACCACAGCCCGGAGAACCCAAGAAAGCGGAGGCGACCCCAGTCCGGAGAATCCAAGGACAGCGGAGGCGACCACAGCCCGGAGAGCCCAAGACAGCGGAAGCGACCACAGCACGGAGAACCCAAGACAGCAGAAGCGCCCACAGCCCGGAGAATCCAGGACAGCGGAGGCGACCACAGCCCGGAGAACCCAAGACAGCGAAAGCGACCACAGAACGGAGGACCCAAGACAGCGGAGGCGACCACAGCACGGAGAACCCAAGACAGCGGAGGCGACCACAGCCCGGAGAACCCAAGACAGCGGAGGCGACCCCAGTCCGGAGAATCCAAGACAGCGGAGGCGACCACAGCCCGGACAACCCAAGACAGTGGAAGCGAACACAGCACGGAGAACCCAAGACAGCGGAGGCGACCACAGCCCGGAGACCCAAGACAGCGGAAGCGACCACAGCCCGGAGAACCCAAGACAGCGGAAGCGACCACAGCATGGAGAACCCAAGACAGCGGACGCGACCACAGCCCGGAGAACCCAAGACAGCGGAGGCGACCATAGCACGGAGAACCCAAGACAGCGGAGGCGACCACAGCCCGGAGAACCCAAGACAGCGGAGGCGACCACAGCCCGGAGAACCCAAGACAGCGGAAGCGACCACAGCACAGAGAACCCAAGACAGCGGAAGCGACCAAAGCCCGGAGAACCCGAGACAGCGGAGGCGACCACAGCCCGGAGAACCCGAGACAGCGGAAGCGACCACAGCACGGAGAACCCAAGACAGCGGAGGCGACGACAGCCCGGAGAACCCAAGACAGCGGAGGCGACCACAGCCCAGAGAACCCAAGACAACGGAGAAAACCACAGTCCGGAGAACCCAAGACAGCGGAGGCGACCCCAGTCCGGAGAATCCAAGACAGCGGAGGCGACCACAGCACGGAGAACCCAAGACGGCGGAGGCGACCGCTGCCCCGGAGAACCCAAGACAGCGGAAGCGACCACAGCCCGGAGAACCCAAGACAGCGGAGGCGACCACAGCACGGAGAACCCAAGACAGCGGAGGCGACCACAGCCCGGAGAAACCCAAGACAGCGGAGGCGACCCCAGTCCGGAGAATCCAAGACAGCGGAGGCGACCACAGCCCGGAGAAACCCAAGACAGTGGAAGCGACCACAGCACGGAGAACCCAAGACAGCGGAGGCGACCACAGCCCGGAGAACCCAAGACAGCGGACGCGACCACAGCCCGGAGAACCCAAGACAGCGGAGGCGACCATAGCACGGAGAACCAAGACAGCGGAGGCGACCACAGCCCGGAGAACCCAAGACAGCGGAGGCGACCACAGCCCGGAGAACCCAAGACAGCGGATGCGACCACAGCCCGGAGAACCCAAGACAGCGGAAGCGACCAAAGCCCGGAGAGCCAAGACAGCGGAAGCGACCACAGCGCGGAGAACCCAAGACAGCGGAGGCGACCACAGCACGGAGAACCCAAGACAGCGGAGGCGACCACAGCACGCAGAACCAAGACAGCGGAGGCGACAACAGCACGGAGAACCCAAGACAGGGGAGGCGACCAACAGCCCGGAGAACCCAAGACAGCGGAGGCGACGACAGCCCGGAGAACCCCAAGACAGCGGAGGAAACCACAAGTCCGGAGAGCCCAAGACAGCGGAGGCAACCAGAGCTCAGAGAACCCAAGACAGCGGAAGCGACCTGAGCTCAGAGAGGCAAAGATAAAGAGAGCAGAGACAGACAGACAAGAAAAGCTCAAAGACATTAAACAGAGGTCAAAGAGACAGACAGACAGAAAAAGCTCAGAGAGAGAGACAGATAGAAAGAGTTCAGAGATCCGAAAACAGCGGAGGCCACCAGAGGTCAAGGGGAAAGACAGACAAAGGACAGAGAGAAAGACAGAGTTTAGAGAACCCAAGACAGCGGAGGCGACCACAGCCCAGAGAACCAAGACAGGGGAAGCAACTAGAACTCAGAGAGACAAACAGACAGAGAGCAGAGACAGACAGAAAGGAAAAGCTCAAAGACATAAACAGAGGTCAAAGAGACAGACAGACAGAAAAAGCTCAGAGAGAGAGACAGATAGAAAGAGTTCAGAGATCCGAAAACAGCGGAGGCCACCAGAGGTCAAGGGGAAAGACAGACAAAGGTCAGAGAGAAAGACAGAGTTTTAGAGAACCCAAGACAGTGGAGGCGACCACAGCCCGGAGAACCCAAGACAGCGGAGGCGACCAACAGCCCGGAGAACCCAAGACAGCGGAGGAAACCACAGCCCGGAGAACCCAAGACAGCGGAGGCGACCCCAGCCCGGAGAATCCAAGACAGCGGAGGCGACCACAGCCCGGAGAACCCAAGACAGCGGAGGCGACCACAGCCCGGAGAACCCAAGACAGCGGAGGGGACCACAGCCCGGAGAACCGAAGACAGCGGAGGAAACCACAGCCCGGAGAACCCAAGAAAGCGGAGGCGACCCCCAGTCCGGAGAATCCAAGACAGCGGAGGCGACCACAGCCCGGAGAACCCAAGACAGTGGAAGCGACCACAGCACGGAGAACCCAAGACAGCAGAAGCGCCCACAGCCCGGAGAATCCGAGACAGCGGAGGCGACCACAGCCCGGAGAACCCAAGACAGCGAAAGCGACCAACAGAACGGAGGACCCAAGACAGCGGAGGCGACCACAGCACGGAGAACCCAAGACAGCGGAGGCCACCAAAGCCCGGAGAACCCAAGGCAGCGGAGGCGACAAGAGCTCAGAGAACCCAAGACAGCGGAAGTGACTAGAGCTCAGAGAGGCAAACAGACAGAGAGCATAGACACACAGATAGACAAAGCTCAAAGAGATAGACAGACAGAGATCAAAAAGACAGACAGACAGACAAAGCTTAGACAGAGAGACACATAGAAAGAGTTCAGAGAACATAAAACAGTGGAGGCCACCAGAGGTAGAGTGGACAGACAGACAAAGGTCAGAGAGAAAGACAGAGTTTAGAGAACCCAAGACAGCGGAGGCGACCACAGCCCGGAGAACCCAAGACAGCGGAAGCGACCACAGCCCGGAGAACCCAAGACAGCGGAAGCGACCACAGCCCGGAGAACCCAAGACAGCGGAGGAAACCACAGCCGGAGAACCCAAGACAGCGGAAGCGACCACAGCCCGGAGAACCCAAGACAGCGGAGGCGACCACAGTCCGGAGAACCCAAGACAGCTGAGGCGAGCACAGCTCCGAGAACCCAAGACAGCGGAGGCGACCACAGTCCGGAGAACCCAAGACAGCATAGGCGACCACAGCACGGAGAACCCAGGACAGTGGAAGCGACCACAGCACGGAGAACCCAAGACAGCGGAGGCGACCACAGCCCGGAGAACCCAAGACAGCGGAGGCGACCACAGCCCTGAGAACCCAAGACATGGGAAGCGACCAGAGCCCGGAGAACCCAAGACAGCGGAAGCGACCAGAGCTCAGAGAACCCAACACAGCGGAGGCGACCAGAGCTCAGAGAGACAAGCGGACAGAGAGCAGAGACAGACAGACAGAAAGACAAAGGTCAGAGAGAAAGACAGACAGAGTTCAGAGAACCCAAGACAGCGGAAGCGACCACAGCACGGAGAACCAAAGACAGCGGAGGCGACCACAGCCCGGAGAACCCAAGACAGCGGAGGCGACCACAGCACGGAGAACCCAAGACAGCGGAGGCGACCACAGCCCGGAGAACCCAAGACAGCGGAGGCAACCACAGCCCGGAGAACCCAAGACAGCGGAGGCGACCCCAGTCCAGAGAACCCAAGACAGCGGAGGCGACCACAGCCCGGAGAACCCAAGACAGCGGAAGCGACCACAGCACGGAGAACCCGAGACAGCGGAAGCCACCAAAGCCCGGAGAACCCGAGACAGCGGAGGCGACGACAGCCCGGAGAACCGAGACAGCGGAAGCGACCACAGCACGGAGAACCCGAGACAGTGGAGGCGACCACAGCCCGGAGAACCCCAGACAGCGGAGGCGACCACAGCACGGAGAACCCAAGACAGCGGAGGCGACCACAGCCCGGAGAACCCAAGACAGCGGAGGAAACTACAGCCCGGAGAACCCAAGACAGCGGAGGCGACCCCAGTCCGGAGAATCCAAGACAGCGGAGGCGACCACAGCCCGGAGAACCCAAGACAGTGGAAGCGACCACAGCACGGAGAACCCAAGACAGCGGAGGCGACCACAGCCCGGAGACCCCAAGACAGCGGAAGCGACCACAGCCCGGAGAACCCAAGACAGCGGAAGCGACCACAGCACGGAGAACCCAAGACAGCGGAGGCGACCACAGCCCAGAGAACCCAAGACAGCGGAGGCGACCAGAGCTCAGAGGGACAAACAGACAGAGAGCAGAGAGAGACAGACAGACAAAGCTCAAAGACATAAAAAGACAGAGGTCAAAGAGACAGAAAGACAGACAAACCTCAGAGAGAGAGAAAGATAGAAAGAGTTCAGAGAATCAAAAACAGCGGAGGCCACCAGAGATCAAGGGGACAGACAGACAAAGGTCAGAGAGACAGAAAGAGTTTAGAGAACCCAAGACAGCGGAGGCGACCACAGCCCGGAGAACCCAAGACAGCGGAAGCGACCGCTGCCCGGAGAACCAAAGACAGCGGAAGCGACCACAGCCCGGAGAACCCAAGACAGCGGAGGCGACCACAGCCCGGAGAACACAAGACAGCGGAAGCGACCACAGCACGGAGAACCCAAGACAGCGGAGGCGACCGCTACCGGGAGAACCCAAGACAGCGGAGGCGACCACAGCCCGGAGAACCCAAGACAGCGGAAGCGACCACAGCCCGGAGAACCCAAGACAGCGGGAGCGATCACATCACTGAGAACCCAAGACAGCGGAGGCGACCACAGCCCGGAGAACCCAAGACAGCGGAGGCGACCACAGCCCGGAGAACCCAAGACAGCGGAAGCGACCACAGCCCGGAGAACCCAAGACAGCGGAGGCGACCACAGCCCGGAGAACCAAAGACAGCGGAAGCGACCAAAGCCCGGAGAACCCAAGACAGCGGAAGCGACCACAGCGCGGAGAACCCAAGACAGCGGAGGCGACCACAGCACGGAGAACCCAAGACAGCGGAGGCGACAACAGGACGGAGAACCCAAGACAGGGGAGGCGACCAAAGCCCAGAGAACCCAAGACAGCGGAGGCGACCACAGTCCGGAGAACCCAAGACAGCGGAGGCCACCAGAGCTCAGAGAACCCAAGACAGTGGAAGCGACCAGAGCTCAGAGAGAAAAACAGACAGAGGGCAGAGACAGATAGACAAAGCTCAAAGAGATAGACAGACAGAGATCAAAGAGACAGACAAACAGACAAAGCTCAGAGAGAGAAACACATCGAAAGAGTTCAGAGAACCGAAAACAGCAGAGGCCACCAGAGGTAGAGGGGACAGACAGACAAAGGTAAGAGAGAAAGACAGAGTTCAGAGAACCCAAGACAGCGGTGGCGACCACAGCCCAGAGAACCCAAGACAGCAGAGGCGACCACAGCCCGGAGAACCCAAGACAGCGGAAGCGACCAGAGCTCAGAGAACCCAAGACAGCGGAGGCCACCAGAGCTCAGAGAGACAAACGGACAGAGAGCAGAGACAGACAGACAGACAGACAAAGGTCAGAGAGAAAGACAGACAGAGTTCAGAGAACCCAAGACAGCGGAAGCGACCACAGCACGGAGAACCCAAGACAGCGGAGGCGACCACAGCCCGGAGAACGCAAGACAGCGGAGGCGACCACAGCCTGGAGAACCCAAGACAGCGGAGGCGACCCCAGTCCGGAGAACCCAAGACAGCGGAGTCGACCACAGCCCGGAGAACCCAAGACAGCGGAAGCGACCACAGCACGGAGAACCCGAGACAGCGGAAGCGACCAAAGCCCGGAGAACCCGAGACAGCGGAGGTGGCCACAGCCCGGAGAACCCGAGACAGCGGAAGCGACCACAGCACGGAGAACCCGAGACAGTGGAGGCGACCACAGCCCGGAGAACCCCAGACAGTGGAGGCGACCACAGCAGGGAGAACCCAAGGCAGCGGAGGCGACCACAGCCCGGAGAACCCAAGACAGCGGAGGAAACCACAGCCCGGAGAACCCAAGAAGAGTGAAGCGACCACAGCCCGGACAACCCAAGACAGCGGTCGCGACCATAGCACGGAGAACCCAAGACAGCGGAGGCGACCACAGCCCAGAGAACCCAAGACAGCGGAGGCGACCACAGCCCGGAGAACCGAAGACAGCGGAAGCGACCAAAGCCCGGAGAACCCAAGACAGCGGAAGCGACCACAGCGCGGAGAACCCAAGACAGCGGAGGCGACCACAACACGGAGAACCCAAGACAGCAGAGGCGACAACAGCACGGAGAACACAAGACAGCGGAGGCGACCACAGCCCGGAGAACCCAAGACAGCGGAGGAAACCACAGTCCGGAGAGCCCAAGACAGCGGAGGCAACCAGAGCTCAGAGAACCCAAGACAGCGGAAGCGACCTGAGCTCAGAGAGGCAAAGAGAAAGAGAGCAGAGACAGACAGAAAGGAAAAGCTCAAAGACATAAACAGAGGTCAAAGAGACAGACAGACAGAAAAAGCTCAGAGAGAGAGACAGATAGAAAGAGTTCAGAGATCCGAAAACAGCAGAGGCCACCAGAGGTCAAGGGGAAAGACAGACAAAGGTCAGAGAGAAAGACAGAGTTTAGAGAACCAAAGACAGCGGAGGCGACCACAGCCCGGAGAACCCAAGACAGCGGAGGCGACCTCAGCCCGGAGAACCCAAGACAGGGGAAGCGACCACAGCACGGAGAACCCAAGACAGCGGAGGCGACCACAGCCCGGAGAACCCAAGAGAGCGGAAGCGACCACAGCCCGGAGAACCCAAGACAGCGGAGGCGACCACAGCATGGAGAACCCAAGACAGCGGAGGCGACCACAGCCCGGAGAACCCAAGACAGCGGAGGCGACCACAGCCCGGAGAACCCAAGACAGCGGAGGCGACCCCAGTCCGGAGAACCCAAGACAGCGGAGGCGACCGCAGCCCGGGGAACCCAAGACAGTGGAAGCGACCACAGCACGGAGAACCCAAGACAGCGGAGGCGACCACAGCACGGAGAACCCAAGACAGCGGACGCGACCACAGCCCAGAGAATCCAAGACAGCGGAAGCGACCACAGCCCGGAGAACCCAAGACAGCGGAGGCGACCACAGTCCGGAGAACCCAAGACAGCGGAGGCGACCACAGCACGGAGAACCCAAGACAGTGGAAGCGACCACAGCACGGAGAACCCAAGACAGCGGAGGCGACCACAGCCCGGAGAACCCAAGACAGCGGAGACGACCACAGCCCGGAGAACCCAAGACAGGGGAAGCGACCAGACCCCGGAGAACCCAAGACAGCGGAGGCGACCACAGCATGGAGAACCCAAGACAGCGGAGGCGACCACAGCCCGGAGAACCCAAGACAGCGGAGGCGACCACAGCCCGGAGAACCCAAGACAGCGGAGGCGACCCCAGTCCGGAGAACCCAAGACAGCGGAGGCGACCACAGCCCGGAGAACCCAAGAAAGCGGAAGCGACCACAGCACGGAGAACCCGAGACAGCGGAAGCCACCAAAGCCCGGAGAACCCGAGACAGCGGAGGCGACCACAGCCCGGAGAACCCGAGACAGCGGAAGCGACCACAGCACGGAGAACCCGAGACAGTGGAGGCGACCACAGCCCGGAGAACCCAAGACAGCGGAGGCGACCCCAGTCCGGAGAATCCAAGACAGCGGAGGCGACCACAGCCCGGAGAACCCAAGAGAGTGGAAGCGACCACAGCACGGAGAACCCAAGACAGCGGAGGCGACCACAGCCCGGAGAACCCAAGACAGTGGAAGCGACCACAGCCCGGAGAACCCAAGACAGCGGAAGCGACCACAGCACGGAGAACCCAAGACAGTGGAAGCGACCACAGCACGGAGAACCCAAGACAGCGGAGGCGACCACAGCCCGGAGAACCCAAGACAGCGGAGACGACCACAGCCCGGAGAACCCAAGACAGGGGAAGCGACCAGAGCCCGGAGAACCCAAGACAGCGGAAGCAATCAGAGCTCAGAGAGACAAACAGACAGAGAGCAGAGACAGAATGAAAGGAAAAGCTGAAAGACATAAACAAACAGAGGTCAAAGAGAGAGACAGACAGAAAAAGCTCAGAGAGAGAGACAGATAGAAAGAGTCCAGAGATCCGAAAACAGCGGAGGCCACCAGACGTAACGGGGACAGACAGACAAAGGTCAGAGAGAAAGACAGAGTTTAGAGAACCCAAGAAAGCAGATGCGACCACAGCCCGGACAACCCAAGACAGCGGAAGCGACCAGAGCTCAGAGAACCCAAGACAGCGGAGGCG
The DNA here is from genome assembly GCA_003047355.2 of Amphiprion percula. NCBI lineage: Eukaryota > Metazoa > Chordata > Actinopteri > Pomacentridae > Amphiprion > Amphiprion percula. The sequence goes on from PYAM01000077.1 coordinate 32,985, forward strand.
ACCAGAGCTCAGAGAGACAAGCAGAAAAAGAGCAGAGACAGACAGACAGACAGACAAAGGTCAGAGAGAAAGACAGAGTTTAGAGAACCCAAGAGAGCGGAAGCGACCACAGCACGGAGAACCCAAGACAGCGGAGGCGACCACAGCCCGGAGAACCCAAGACAGTGGAAGCGACCACAGCACGGAGAACCCAAGACAGTGGAGGCGACCACAGCCCGGAGAACCCAAGACAGCGGAAGCGACCAAAGCCCGGAGAACCCAAGACAGCGGAAGCGACCACAGCCCGGAGAACCCAAGACAGCGGACGCGACCACAGCCCGGAGAACCCAAGACAGCGGTCGCGACCATAGCACGGAGAACCCAAGACAGCGGAGGCGACCACAGCCCAGAGAACCCAAGACAGCGGAGGCGACCACAGCCCGGGGAACCCAAGACAGCGGAAGCGACCACAGCCCGGAGAACCGAAGACAGCGGAAGCGACCAAAGCCCGGAGAACCCAAGACAGCGGAAGCGACCACAGCGCGGAGAACCCAAGACAGCGGAGGTGACCACAACACGGAGAACCCAAGACAGCGGAGGCGAACACAGCACGGAGAACCCAAGACAGGGGAGGCGACCACAGCCCGGAGAACCCAAGACAGCGGAGGCGACCACAGCCCGGAGAACCCAAGACAGCGGAGGAAACCACAGTCCGGAGAGCCCAAGACAGCGGAGGCAACCAGAGCTCAGAGAACCCAAGACAGCGGAAGCGACCTGAGCTCAGAGAGGCAAAGAGAAAGAGAGCAGAGACAGACAGAAAGGAAAAGCTCAAAGACATAAACAGAGGTCAAAGAGACAGACAGAAAGAAAAAGCTCAGAGAGAGAGACAGATAGAAAGAGTTCAGAGATCCGAAAACAGCAGAGGCCACCAGAGGTCAAGGGGAAAGACAGACAAAGGTCAGAGAGAAAGACAGAGTTTAGAGAACCAAAGACAGCGGAGGCGACCACAGCCCGGAGAACCCAAGAAAGCGGAGGCGACCACAGCCCGGAGAACCCAAGACAGGGGAAGCGACCACAGCACGGAGAACCCAAGACAGCGGAGGCGACCACAGCCCGGAGAACCCAAGACAGCGGAAGCGACCACAGCCCGGAGAACCCAAGACAGCGGAGGCGACCACAGCACGGAGAACCCCAGACAGCGGAGGCGACCACAGCCCGGAGAACCCGAGACAGCGGAGGCGACCACAGCCCGGAGAACCCAAGACAGCGGAGGCGACCCCAGTCCGGAGAACCCAAGACAGCGGAGGCGACCGCAGCCCGGAGAACCCAAGACAGTGGAAGCGACCACAGCACGGAGAGCCCAAGACAGCGGAGGCGACCACAGCACGGAGAACCCAAGACAGCGGACGCGACCACAGCCCGGAGAATCCAAGACAGCGGAAGCGACCACAGCCCGGAGAACCCAAGACAGCGGAGGCGACCACAGTCCGGAGAACCCAAGACAGCGGAGGCAACCACAGCACGGAGAACCCAAGACAGTGGAAGCGACCACAGCACGGAGAACCCAAGACAGCGGAGGCGACCACAGCCCGGAGAACCCAAGACAGCGGAGACGACCACAGCCCGGAGAACCCAAGACATGGGAAGCGACCAGAGCCCGGAGAACCCATAACAGCGGAGGCGACCACAGCATGGAGAACCCAAGACAGCGGAGGCGACCACAGCCCGGAGAACCCAAGACAGCGGAGGCGACCGCAGCCCGGAGAACCCAAGACAGTGGAAGCGACCACAGCACGGAGAACCCAAGACAGCGGAGGCGACCGCTGCCCGGAGAACCCAAGACAGCGGAGGCGACCACAGCATGGAGAACCCAAGACAGCGGAAGCGACCACAGCCCGGAGAACCCAAGACAGCGGAGGCGACCCCAGTCCGGAGAACCCAAGACAGCGGAGGCGACCACAGCACGGTGAACCCAAGACAGCGGACGCGACCACAGCCCGGAGAATCCAAGACAGCGGAAGCGACCACAGCCCGGAGAACCCAAGACAGCGGAGGCGACCACAGTCCGGAGAACCCAAGACAGCGGAGGCAACCACAGCACGGAGAACCCAAGACAGTGGAAGCGACCACAGCACGGAGAACCCAAGACAGCGGAGGCGACCACAGCCCGGAGAACCCAAGACAGCGGAGACGACCACAGCCCGGAGAACCCAAGACAGGGGAAGCGACCAGAGCCCGGAGAACCCAAGACAGCGGAGGCGACCACAGCATGGAGAACCCAAGACAGCGGAGGCGACCACAGCCCGGAGAACCCAAGACAGCGGAGGCGACCGCAGCCCGGAGAACCCAAGACAGTGGAAGCGACCACAGCACGGAGAACCCAAGACAGCGGAGGCGACCGCTGCCCGGAGAACCCAAGACAGCGGAGGCGACCACAGCATGGAGAACCCAAGACAGCGGAAGCGACCACAGCCCGGAGAACCCAAGACAGCGGAGGCGACCCCAGTCCGGAGAACCCAAGACAGCGGAGGCGACCGCAGCCCGGAGAACCCAAGACAGTGGAAGCGACCACAGCACGGAGAACCCAAGACAGCGGAGGCGACCGCTGCCCGGAGAACCCAAGACAGCGGAAGCGACCACAGCCCGGAGAACCCAAGACAGCGGAGGCGACCACAGCACGGAGAACCCAAGACAGCGGAGGCGACCACAGCCCGGAGAACCCAAGACAGCGGAGGCGACCCCAGTCCGGAGAACCCAAGACAGCGGAGGCGACCACAGCCCGGAGAACCCAAGACAGTGGAAGCGACCACAGCCCGGAGAACCGAAGACAGCGGAAGCGACCACAGCCCGGAGAACCCAAGACAGCGAAAGCGACCACAGAACGGAGAACCCAAGACAGCAGAGGCGACCACAGCACGGAGAACCCAAAACAGCGGAGGCCACCACAGCCCGGAGAACCCAAGACAGCGGAGGCGACCAGAGCTCAGAGAACCCAAGACAGCGGAAGCGACTAGAGCTCAGAGAGGCAAACAGACAGAGAGCAGAGACACACAGATAGACAAAGCTCAAAGAGATAGACAGACAGAGATCAAAAAGACAGACAGACAGACAAAACTTAGACAGAGAGACACATAGAAAGAGTTCAGCGAACATAAAACAGTGGAGGCCACCAGAGGTAGAGTGGACAGACAGACAAAGGTCAGAGAGAAAGACAGAGTTTAGAGAACCCAAGACAGCAGTGGCGACCACAGCCCGGAGAACCCAAGACAGCGGAGGCGACCACAGCCCGGAGAACCCAAGACAGCGGAAGCGACCACAGCCCGGAGAACCCAAGACAGCGGAGGAAACCACAGCCGGAGAACCCAAGACAGCGGAAGCGACCACAGCCCGGAGAACCCAAGACAGCGGAGGCGACCACAGTCCGGAGAACCCAAGACAGCGGAGGCGACCACAGCACGGAGAACCCAAGACAGCGGAGGCGACCGCAGCCCGGAGAACCCAAGACAGCGGAGGCGACCAGAGCCCGGAGAACCCAAGACAGCGGAAGCAATCAGAGCTCAGAGAGACAAACAGACAGAGAGCAGAGACAGACAGAAAGGAAAAGCTGAAAGACATAAACAAACAGAGGTCAAAGAGAGAGACAGAGAGAAAAAGCTCAGAGAGAGAGACAGATAGAAAGAGTTCAGAGATCCGAAAACAGCGGAGGCCACCAGAGGTAGAGGGGACAGACAGACAAAGGTCAGAGAGAAAGACAGAGTTTAGAGAACCCAAGACAGAGGTGGCGACCACAGCCCAGAGAACCCAAGAAAGCAGATGCGACCACAGCCTGGAGAACCCAAGACAGCGGAAGCGACCAGAGCTCAGAGAACCCAAGACAGCGGAGGCGACCAGAGCTCAGAGAGACAAGCGGACAGAGAGCAGAGAAAGACAGACAGACAGACAAAGGTCAGAGAGAAAGACAGACAGAGTTCAGAGAACCCAAGACAGCGGAAGCGACCACAGCACGGAGAACCCAAGACAGCGGAGGCGACCACGGCCCGGAGAACCCAAGACAGCGGAGGAAACTACAGCCCGGAGAACCCAAGACAGCGCAGGCGACCCCAGTCCGGAGAATCCAAGACAGCGGAGGCGACCACAGCCCGGAGAACCCAAGACAGTGGAAGCGACCACAGCACGGAGAACCCAAGACAGCGGAGGCGACCACAGCCCGGAGAACCCAAGACAGCGGAAGCGACCGCAGCCCGGAGAACCCAAGACAGCGGAAGCGACCACAGCATGGAGAACCCAAGACAGCGGACGCGACCACAGCCCGGAGAACCCAAGACAGCGGAGGCGACCACAGCACGGAGAACCCAAGACAGCGGACGCGACCACAGCCCGGAGAATCCAAGACAGCGGAAGCGACCACAGCCCGGAGAACCCAAGACAGCGGAGGCGACCACACTCCGGAGAACCCAAGACAGCGGAGGCGACCACAGCACGGAGAACCCAAGACAGTGGAAGCGACCACAGCACGGAGAACCCAAGACAGCGGAGGCGACCACAGCCCGGAGAACCCAAGACAGGGGAAGCGACCAGAGCCCGGAGAACCCAAGACAGCGGAAGCAATCAGAGCTCAGAGAGACAAACAGACAGAGAGCAGAGACAGAATGAAAGGAAAAGCTGAAAGACATAAACAAACAGAGGTCAAAGAGACAGACAGACAGAAAAAGCTCAGAGAGAGAGACAGATAGAAAGAGTTCAGAGATCCGAAAACAGCGGAGGCCACCAGAGGTAGAGGGGACAGACAGATAAAGGTCAGACAGAAAGACAGAGTTTAGAGAACCCAAGAAAGCAGATGCGACCACAGCCCGGAGAACCCAAGACAGCGGAAGCGACCAGAGCTCAGAGAACCCAAGACAGCGGAGGCGACCAGAGCTCAGAGAGACAAGCGGACAGAGAGCAGAGACAGACAGACAGACAGACAAAGGTCAGAGAGAAAGACAGACAGAGTTCAGAGAACCCAAGACAGCGGAAGCGACCACAGCACGGAGAACCCAAGACAGCGGAGGCGACCCCAGTCCGGAGAATCCAAGACAGCGGAGGCGACCACAGCCCGGAGAACCCAAGACAGTGGAAGCGACCACAGCACGGAGAACCCAAGACAGCGGAGGCGACCACAGCCCGGAGAACCCAAGACAGCGGAAGCGACCGCAGCCCGGAGAACCCAAGACAGCGGAAGCGACCACAGCATGGAGAACCCAAGACAGCGGACGCGACCACAGCCCGGAGAACCCAAGACAGCGGAGGCGACCACAGCACGGAGAACCCAAGACAGCGGACGCGACCACAGCCCGGAGAATCCAAGACAGCGGAAGCGACCACAGCCCGGAGAACCCAAGACAGCGGAGGCGACCACACTCCGGAGAACCCAAGACAGCGGAGGCGACCACAGCACGGAGAACCCAAGACAGTGGAAGCGACCACAGCACGGAGAACCCAAGACAGCGGAGGCGACCACAGCCCGGAGAACCCAAGACAGCGGAGACGACCACAGCCCGGAGAACCCAAGACAGGGGAAGCGACCAGAGCCCGGAGAACCCAAGACAGCGGAAGCAATCAGAGCTCAGAGAGACAAACAGACAGAGAGCAGAGACAGAATGAAAGGAAAAGCTGAAAGACATAAACAAACAGAGGTCAAAGAGACAGACAGACAGAAAAAGCTCAGAGAGAGAGACAGATAGAAAGAGTTCAGAGATCCGAAAACAGCGGAGGCCACCAGAGGTAGAGGGGACAGACAGATAAAGGTCAGACAGAAAGACAGAGTTTAGAGAACCCAAGAAAGCAGATGCGACCACAGCCCGGAGAACCCAAGACAGCGGAAGCGACCAGAGCTCAGAGAACCCAAGACAGCGGAGGCGACCAGAGCTCAGAGAGACAAGCGGACAGAGAGCAGAGACAGACAGACAGACAGACAAAGGTCAGAGAGAAAGACAGACAGAGTTCATAGAACCCAAGACAGCAGAAGCGACCACAGCACGGAGAACCCAAGACAGCGGAGGCGACCACAGCCCGGAGAACCCAAGACAGCGGAGGCGACCACAGCATGGAGAACCCAAGACAGCGGAGGCGACCACAGCCCGGAGAACCCAAGACAGCGGAGGCGACCACAGCCCGGAGAACCCAAGACAGCGGAGGCGACCCCAGTCCGGAGGACCCAAGACAGCGGAGGCGACCACAGCCCGGAGAACCCAAGACAGCGGAAGCGACCACAGCACGGAGAACCCGAGACAGCGGAAGCCACCAAAGCCCGGAGAACCCGAGACAGCGGAGGCGACCACAGCCCGGAGAACCCGAGACAGCGGAAGCGACCACAGCACGGAGAACCCGAGACAGTGGAGGCGACCACAGCCCGGAGAACCCCAGACAGCGGAGGCGACCACAGCACGGAGAACCCAAGACAGCGGAGGCGACCACAGCCCGGAGAACCCAAGACAGCGGAGGAAACTACAGCCCGGAGAACCCAAGACAGCGGAGGCGACCCCAGTCCGGAGAATCCAAGACAGCGGAGGCGACCACAGCCCGGAGAACCCAAGACAGCGGAGACGACCACAGCCCGGAGAACCCAAGACAGGGGAAGCGACCAGAGCCCGGAGAACCCAAGACAGCGGAAGCAATCAGAGCTCAGAGAGACAAACAGACAGAGAGCAGAGACAGAATGAAAGGAAAAGCTGAAAGACATAAACAAACAGAGGTCAAAGAGAGAGACAGACAGAAAAAGCTCAGAGACAGAGACAGATAGAAAGAGTCCAGAGATCCGAGAACAGCGGAGGCCACCAGACGTAGAGGGGACAGACAGACAAAGGTCAGAGAGAAAGACAGAGTTTAGAGAACCCAAGAAAGCAGATGCGACCACAGCCCGGACAACCCAAGACAGCAGAGGCGAACACAACACGGAGAATCCAAGACAGCGGAGGCGACAACAGCACGGAGAACCCAAGACAGGGGAGGCGACCACAGCCCGGAGAACCCAAGACAGCGGAGGCGACCACAGCCCGGAGAACCCAAGACAGCGGAAGCGACCACAGCGCGGAGAACCCAAGACAGCGGAGGCGACAACAGCACGGAGAACCCAAGACAGGGGAGGCGACCACAGCCCGGAGAACCCAAGACAGCGGAGGCGACCACAGCACGGAGAACCCAAGACAGTGGAAGCGACCACAGCACGGAGAACCCAAGACAGCGGAGGCGACCACAGCCCGGAGAACCCAAGACAACGGAGACGACCACAGCCCGGAGAACCCAAGACAGGGGAAGCGACCAGAGACCGGAGAACCCAAGACAGCGGAAGCAATCAGAGCTCAGAGAGACAAACAGACAGAGAGCAGAGACAGAATGAAAGGAAAAGCTGAAAGACATAAACAAACAGAGGTCAAAGAGACAGACAGACAGAAAAAGCTCAGAGAGAGAGACAGATAGAAAGAGTTCAGAGATCCGAAAACAGCGGAGGCCACCAGAGGTAGAGGGGACAGACAGACAAAGGTCAGAGAGAAAGACAGAGTTTAGAGAACCCAAGAAAGCAGATGCGACCACAGCCCGGAGAACCCAAGACAGCGGAAGCGACCAGAGCTCAGAGAACCCAAGACAGCGGAGGCGACCAGAGCTCAGAGAGACAAGCGGACAGAGAGCAGAGACAGACAGACAGACAGACAAAGGTCAGAGAGAAAGACAGACAGAGTTCAGAGAACCCAAGACAGCGGAAGCGACCACAGCACGGAGAACCCAAGACAGCGGAGGCGACCACAGCCCGGAGAACCCAAGACAGCGGAGGCGACCACAGCATGGAGAACCCAAGACAGCGGAGGCGACCACAGCCCGGAGAACCCAAGACAGCGGAGGCGACCACAGCCCGGAGAACCCAAGACAGCGGAGGCGACCCCAGTCCGGAGGACCCAAGACAGCGGAGGCGACCACAGCCCGGAGAACACAAGACAGCGGAAGCGACCACAGCACGGAGAACCCGAGACAGCGGAAGCCACCAAAGCCCGGAGAACCCGAGACAGCGGAGGCGACCACAGCCCGGAGAACCCGAGACAGCGGAAGCGACCACAGCACGGAGAACCCGAGACAGTGGAGGCGACCACAGCCCGGAGAACCCCAGACAGCGGAGGCGACCACAGCATGGAGAACCCAAGACAGCGGAGGCGACCACAGCCCGGAGAACCCAAGACAGCGGAGGCGACCCCAGTCCGGAGAATCCAAGACAGCGGAGGCGACCACAGCCCGGAGAACCCAAGACAGGGGAAGTGACCAGAGCCCGGAGAACCCAAGACAGCGGAAGCAATCAGAGCTCAGAGAGACAAACAGACAGAGAGCAGAGACAGAATGAAAGGAAAAGCTGAAAGACATAAACAAACAGAGGTCAAAGAGAGAGACAGACAGAAAAAGCTCAGAGACAGAGACAGATAGAAAGAGTCCAGAGATCCGAAAACAGCGGAGGCCACCAGACGTAGAGGGGACAGACAGACAAAGGTCAGAGAGAAAGACAGAGTTTAGAGAACCCAAGAAAGCAGATGCGACCACAGCCCGGACAACCCAAGACAGCAGAGGCGAACACAACACGGAGAATCCAAGACAGCGGAGGCGACAACAGCACGGAGAACCCAAGACAGGGCAGGCGACCACAGCCCGGAGAACCCAAGACAGCGGAGGCGACCACAGCCCGGAGAACCCAAGACAGCGGAAGCGACCACAGCGCGGAGAACCCAAGACAGCGGAGGCGAACACAACACGGAGAATCCAAGACAGCGGAGGCGACAACAGCACGGAGAACCCAAGACAGGGGAGGCGACCACAGCCCGGAGAACCCAAGACAGCGGAGGCGACCACAGCCCGGAGAACTAAAGACAGCGGAGGAAACCACAGTCCGGAGAGCCCAAGACAGCGGAGGCAACCAGAGCTCAGAGAACCCAAGACAGCGGAAGCGACCTGAGCTCAGAGAGGCAAAGAGAAAGAGAGCAGAGACAGACAGAAAGGAAAAGCTCAAAGACATAAACAGAGGTCAAAGAGACAGACAGACAGAAAAAGCTCAGAGAGAGAGGCAGATAGAAAGAGTTCAGAGATCCGAAAACAGCGGAGGCCACCAGAGGTCAAGGGGAAAGACAGACAAAGGTCAGAGAGAAAGACAGAGTTTAGAGAACCCAAGAAAGCAGATGCGACCACAGCCCGGACAAACCAAGACAGCAGAGGCGAACACAACACGGAGAATCCAAGACATCGGAGGCGACAACAGAACGGAGAACCCAAGACAGGGGAGGCGACCACAGCCCGGAGAACCCAAGACAGCGGAGGCGACCACAGCCCGGAGAACCCAAGACAGCGGAGGCGACCACAGCACGGAGAACCCAAGACAGCGGAGGCGACCACAGCCCGGAGAACCCAAGACAGCGGAGGCGACCACAGCCCGGAGAACCCAAGACAGCGGAAGCGACCACAGCACGGAGAACCCAAGACAGCGGAGGCGACCACAGCCCGGAGAACCCAAGACAGCGGAGGCGACCACAGCCCGGAGAACACAAGACAGCGGAAGCGACCACAGCACGGAGAACCCGAGACAGCGGAAGCCACCAAAGCCCGGAGAACCCGAGACAGCGGAGGCGACCACAGCCCGGAGAACCCGAGACAGCGGAAGCGACCACAGCACGGAGAACCCGAGACAGTGGAGGCGACCACAGCCCGGAGAACCCCAGACAGCGGAGGCGACCACAGCATGGAGAACCCAAGACAGCGGAGGCGACCACAGCCCGGAGAACCCAAGACAGCGGAGGCGACCCCAGTCCGGAGAATCCAAGACAGCAGAGGCGACCACAGCCCGGAGAACCCAAGACAGCGGAGACGACCACAGCCCGGAGAACCCAAGACAGGGGAAGCGACCAGAGCCCGGAGAACCCAAGACAGCGGAAGCAATCAGAGCTCAGAGAGACAAACAGACAGAGAGCAGAGACAGAATGACAGGAAAAGCTGAAAGACATAAACAAACAGAGGTCAAAGAGAGAGACAGACAGAAAAAGCTCAGAGACAGAGACAGATAGAAAGAGTCCAGAGATCCGAAAACAGCGGAGGCCACCAGACGTAGAGGGGACAGACAGACAAAGGTCAGCGAGAAAGACAGAGTTTAGAGAACCCAAGAAAGCAGATGCGACCACAGCCCGGACAACCCAAGACAGCAGAGGCGAACACAACACGGAGAATCCAAGACAGCGGAGGCGACAACAGCACGGAGAACCCAAGACAGGGGAGGCGACCACAGCCCGGAGAACCCAAGACAGCGGAGGCGACCACAGCCCGGAGAACCCAAGACAGCGGAAGCGACCACAGCGCGGAGAACCCAAGACAGCGGAGGCGAACACAACACGGAGAATCCAAGACAGCGGAGGCGAAAACAGCACGGAGAACCCAAGACAGGGGAGGCGACCACAGCCCGGAGAACCCAAGACAGCGGAGGCGACCACAGCCCGGAGAACTAAAGACAGCGGAGAAAACCACAGTCCGGAGAGCCCAAGACAGCGGAGACAACCAGAGCTCAGAGAACCCAAGACAGCGGAAGCGACCTGAGCTCAGAGAGGCAAAGAGAAAGAGAGCAGAGACAGACAGAAAGGAAAAGCTCAAAGACATAAACAGAGGTCAAAGAGACAGACAGACAGAAAAAGCTCAGAGAGAGAGGCAGATAGAAAGAGTTCAGAGATCCGAAAACAGCGGAGGCCACCAGAGGTCAAGGGGAAAGACAGACAAAGGTCAGAGAGAAAGACAGAGTTTAGAGAACCCAAGAAAGCAGATGCGACCACAGCCCGGACAAACCAAGACAGCAGAGGCGAACACAACACGGAGAATCCAAGACAGCGGAGGCGACAACAGAACGGAGAACCCAAGACAGGGGAGGCGACCACAGCCCGGAGAACCCAAGACAGCGGAGGCGACCACAGCCCGGAGAACCCAAGACAGCGGAGGCGACCACAGCACGGAGAACCCAAGACAGCGGAGGCGACCACAGCCCGGAGAACCCAAGACAGCGGAGGCGACCACAGCCCGGAGAACCCAAGACAGCGGAGGCGACCACAGCACGGAGAACCCAAGACAGCGGAGGCGACCACAGCCCGGAGAACCCAAGACAGCGGAGGCGACCACAGCCCGGAGAACACAAGACAGCGGAAGCGACCACAGCACGGAGAACCCGAGACAGCGGAAGCCACCAAAGCCCGGAGAACCCGAGACAGCGGAGGCGACCACAGCCCGGAGAACCCGAGACAGCGGAAGCGACCACAGCACGGAGAACCCGAGACAGTGGAGGCGACCACAGCCCGGAGAACCCCAGACAGCGGAGGCGACCACAGCATGGAGAACCCAAGACAGCGGAGGCGACCACAGCCCGGAGAACCCAAGACAGCGGAGGCGACCCCAGTCCGGAGAATCCAAGACAGCGGAGGCGACCACAGCCCGGAGAACCCAAGACAGCGGAGACGACCACAGCCCGGAGAACCCAAGACAGGGGAAGCGACCAGAGCCCGGAGAACCCAAGACAGCGGAAGCAATCAGAGCTCAGAGAGACAAACAGACAGAGAGCAGAGACAGAATGAAAGGAAAAGCTGAAAGACATAAACAAACAGAGGTCAAAGAGAGAGACAGACAGAAAAAGCTCAGAGACAGAGACAGATAGAAAGAGTCCAGAGATCCGAAAACAGCGGAGGCCACCAGACGTAGAGGGGACAGACAGACAAAGGTCAGAGAGAAAGACAGAGTTTAGAGAACCCAAGAAAGCAGATGCGACCACAGCCCGGACAACCCAAGACAGCAGAGGCGAACACAACACGGAGAATCCAAGACAGCGGAGGCGACAACAGCACGGAGAACCCAAGACAGGGGAGGCGACCACAGCCCGGAGAACCCAAGACAGCGGAGGCGACCACAGCCCGGAGAACCCAAGACAGCGGAAGCGACCACAGCGCGGAGAACCCAAGACAGCGGAGGCGAACACAACACGGAGAATCCAAGACAGCGGAGGCGAAAACAGCACGGAGAACCCAAGACAGGGGAGGCGACCACAGCCCGGAGAACCCAAGACAGCGGAGGCGACCACAGCCCGGAGAACTAAAGACAGCGGAGGAAACCACAGTCCGGAGAGCCCAAGACAGCGGAGGCAACCAGAGCTCAGAGAACCCAAGACAGCGGAAGCGACCTGAGCTCAGAGAGGCAAAGAGAAAGAGAGCAGAGACAGACAGAAAGGAAAAGCTCAAAGACATAAACAGAGGTCAAAGAGACAGACAGACAGAAAAAGCTCAGAGAGAGAGGCAGATAGAAAGAGTTCAGAGATCCGAAAACAGCGGAGGCCACCAGAGGTCAAGGGGAAAGACAGACAAAGGTCAGAGAGAAAGACAGAGTTTAGAGAACCCAAGAAAGCAGATGCGACCACAGCCCGGACAAACCAAGACAGCAGAGGCGAACACAACACGGAGAATCCAAGACAGCGGAGGCGACAACAGAACGGAGAACCCAAGACAGGGGAGGCGACCACAGCCCGGAGAACCCAAGACAGCGGAGGCGACCACAGCCCGGAGAACCCAAGACAGCGGAGGCGACCACAGCACGGAGAACCCAAGACAGCGGAGGCGACCACAGCCCGGAGAACCCAAGACAGCGGAGGCGACCACAGCCCGGAGAACCCAAGACAGCGGAAGCGACCACAGCACGGAGAACCCAAGACAGCGGAGGCGACCACAGCCCGGAGAACCCAAGACAGCGGAGACGACCACAGCCCGGAGAACCCAAGACAGGGGAAGCGACCAGAGCCCGGAGAACCCAAAACAGCGGAAGCAATCAGAGCTCAGAGAGACAAACAGACAGAGAGCAGAGACAGACAGAAAGGAAAAGCTGAAAGACATAAACAAACAGAGGTCAAAGAGAGAGAGAGAGAAAAAGCTCAGAGAGAAAGACAGATAGAAAGAGTTCAGAGATCCGAAAACAGCGGAGGCCACCAGAGGTAGAGGGGACAGACAGACAAAGGTCAGAGAGAAAGACAGAGTTTAGAGAACCCAAGACAGAGGTGGCGACCACAGCCCAGAGAACCCAAGAAAGCAGATGCGACCACAGCCCGGAGAACCCAAGACAGCGGAAGCGACCAGAGCTCAGAGAACCCAAGACAGCGGAGGCGACCAGAGCTCAGAGAGACAAGCGGACAGAGAGCAGAGACAGACAGACAGACACACAAAGGTCAGAGAGAAAGACAGAAAGAGTTCAGAGAACCCAAGACAGCGGAAGCGACCACAGCACGGAGAACCCAAGACAGCGGAGGCGACCACAGCCCGGAGAACCCAAGACAGCGGAGGCGACCACAGCATGGAGAACCCAAGACAGCGGAGGCGACCACAGCCCGGAGAACCCAAGACAGCGGAGGCGACCACAGCCCGGAGAACCCAAGACAGCGGAGGCGACCACAACCCGGAGAACACAAGACAGCGGAAGCGACCACAGCACGGAGAACCCGAGACAGCGGAAGCCACCAAAGCCCGGAGAACCCGAGACAGCGGAGGCGACCACAGCCCGGAGAACCCGAGACAGCGGAAGCGACCACAGCACGGAGAACCCGAGACAGTGGAGGCGACCACAGCCGGGAGAACCCCAGACAGCGAAGGCGACCACAGCACGGAGAACCCAAGACAGCGGAGGCGACCACAGCCCGGAGAACCCAAGACAGCGGAGGAAACTACAGCCCGGAGAACCCAAGACAGCGGAGGCGACCCCAGTCCGGAGAATCCAAGACAGCGGAGGCGACCACAGCCCGGAGAACCCAAGACAGTGGAAGCGACCACAGCCCGGAGAGCCCAAGACAGCGGAGGCGACCACAGCCCGGAGAACCCAAGACAGCAGAAGCGACCACAGCCCGGAAAACCCAAGACAGCGGAGGCGATCACAGCACGGAGAACCCAAGACAGCGGACGCGACCACAGCACGGAGAACCCAAGACAGCGGAGGCGACCACAGCACGGAGAACCCAAGACAGCGGACGCGACCACAGCCCGGAGAATCCAAGACAGCGGAAGTGACCACAGCCCAGAGAACCCAAGACAGCGGAGGCGACCACAGTCTGGAGAACCCAAGACAGCGGAGGCGACCACAGCACGGAGAACCCAAGACAGTGGAAGCGACCACAGCACGGAGAACCCAAGACAGCGGAGGCGACCACAGCCCGGAGAACCCAAGACAGCGGAGACGACCACAGCCCGGAGAACCCAAGACAGGGGACGCGACCAGAGCCCGGAGAACCCAAGACAGCAGAAGCAATCAGAGCTCAGAGAGACAAACAGACAGAGAGCAGAGACAGAATGAAAGGAAAAGCTGAAAGACATAAACAAACAGAGGTCAAAGAGAGAGACAGACAGAAAAAGCTCAGAGAGAGAGACATATAGAAAGAGTTCAGAGATCCGAAAACAGCGGAGGCCACCAGAGGTAGAGGGGAAAGACAGACAAAGGTCAGAGAGAAAGACAGAGTTTAGAGAACCCAAGAAAGCAGATGCGACAACAGCCCGGAGAACCCAAGATAGCGGAAGCGACCAGAGCTCAGAGAACCCAAGACAGCGGAGGCGACCAGAGCTCAGAGAGACAAGCGGACAGAGAGCAGAGACAGACAGACAGACAGACAAAGGTCAGAGAGAAAGACAGACAGAGTTCAGAGAACCCAAGACAGCGGAAGCGACCACAGCACAGAGAACCCAAGACAGCGGAGGCGACCACAGCCCGGAGAACCCAAGACAGCGGAGGCGACCCCAGTCCGGAGAACCCAAGACAGCGGAGGCGACCACAGCCCGGAGAACACAAGAAAGCGGAAGCGACCACAGCACGGAGAACCCGAGACAGCGGAAGCCACCAAAGCCCGGAGAACCCGAGACAGCGGAGGCGACCACAGCCCGGAGAACCCGAGACAGCGGAAGCGACCACAGCACGGAGAACCCGAGACAGTGGAGGCGACCACAGCCGGGAGAACCCCAGACAGCGAAGGCGACAACAGCACGGAGAACCCAAGACAGCGGAGGCGACCACAGCCCGGAGAACCCAAGACAGCGGAGGAAACTACAGCCCGGAGAACCCAAGACAGCGGAGGCGACCCCAGTCCGGAGAATCCAAGACAGCGGAGGCGACCACAGCCCGGAGAACCCAAGACAGTGGAAGCGACCACAGCCCGGAGAACCCAAGACAGCGGAGGCGACCACAGCCCGGAGAACCCAAGACAGCAGAAGCGACCACAGCCCGGAGAACCCAAGACAGCGGAGGCGACCACAGTCCGGAGAACCCAAGACAGCGGAGGCGACCACAGTCCGGAGAACACAAGACAGCGGAGGCGACCACAGCACGGAGAACCCAAGACAGTGGAAGCGACCACAGCACGGAGAACCCAAGACAGCGGAGGCGACCACAGCCCGGAGAACCCAAGACAGCGGAGACGACCACAGCCCGGAGAACCCAAGACAGGGGACGCGACCAGAGCCCGGAGAACCCAAGACAGCAGAAGCAATCAGAGCTCAGAGAGACAAACAGACAGAGCGCAGAGACAGAATGAAAGGAAAAGCTGAAAGACATAAACAAACAGAGGTCAAAGAGAGAGACAGACAGAAAAGCTCAGAGAGAGAGACAGATAGAAAGAGTTCAGAGATCCGAAAACAGCGGAGGCCACCAGAGGTAGAGGGGAAAGACAGACAAAGGTCAGAGAGAAAGACAGAGTTTAGAGAACCCAAGAAAGCAGATGCGACCACAGCCCGGAGAACCCAAGATAGCGGAAGCGACCAGAGCTCAGAGAACCCAAGACAGCGGAGGCGACCAGAGCTCAGAGAGACAAGCGGACAGAGAGCAGAGACAGACAGAAAGACAGACAAAGGTCAGAGAGAAAGACAGACAGAGTTCAGAGAACCCAAGACAGCGGAAGCGACCACAGCACGGAGAACCCAAGACAGCGGAGGCGACCACAGCATGGAGAACCCAAGACAGCGGAGGCGACCACAGCCCGGAGAACCCAAGACAGCGGAGGCGACCACAGCCCGGAGAACCCAAGACAGGGGAGGCGACCCCAGTCCGGAGAACCCAAGACAGCGGAGGCGACCACAGCCCGGAGAACCCAAGACAGCGGAAGCGACCACAGCACGGAGAACCCAAGACAGCGGAAGCCACCAAAGCCCGGAGAACCCAAGACAGTGGAAGCGACCACAGCACGGAGAACCCAAGACAGCAGAAGCGCCCACAGCACGGAGAACCCAAGACAGCAGAAGCGCCCACAGCCCGGAGAATCCGAGACAGCGGAGGCGACCACAGCCCGGAGAACCCAAGACAGCGAAAGCGACCACAGAACGGAGAACCCAAGACAGCGGAGGCGACCACAGCACGGAGAACCCAAGACAGCGGAGGCCACCACAGCCCGGAGAACCCAAGACAGCGGAGGCGACCAGAGCTCAGAGAACCCAAGACAGCGAAAGCGACTAGAGCTCAGAGAGGCAAACAGACAGAGAGCAGAGACACACAGATAGACAAAGCTCAAAGAGATAGACAGACAGAGATCAAAAAGACAGACAGACAGACAAAGCTTAGACAGAGAGACACATGGAAAGAGTTCAGCGAACATAAAACAGTGGAGGCCACCATAGGTAGAGTGGACAGACAGACAAAGGTCAGAGAGAAAGACAGAGTTTAGAGAACCCAAGACAGCAGTGGCGACCACAGCCCGGAGAACCCAAGACAGCGGAAGCGACCACAGCCCGGAGAACCCAAGACAGCGGAGGAAACCACAGCCGGAGAACCCAAGACAGCGGAAGCGACCACAGCCCGGAGAACCCAAGACAGCGGAGGCGACCACAGTCCGGAGAACCCAAGACAACGGAGGCGACAGCAGCACGGAGAACCCAAGACAGTGGAAGCGACCACAGAACGGAGAACCCAAGACAGCGGAGGCGACCACAGCACGGAGAACCCAAGACAGCGGAGGCCACCACAGCCCGGAGAACCCAAGACAGCGGAGGCGACCAGAGCTCAGAGAACCCAAGACAGCGAAAGCGACTAGAGCTCAGAGAGGCAAACAGACAGAGAGCAGAGACACACAGATAGACAAAGCTCAAAGAGATAGACAGACAGAGATCAAAAAGACAGACAGACAGACAAAGCTTAGACAGAGAGACACATGGAAAGAGTTCAGCGAACATAAAACAGTGGAGGCCACCATAGGTAGAGTGGACAGACAGACAAAGGTCAGAGAGAAAGACAGAGTTTAGAGAGCCCAAGAAAGCAGATGCGACCACAGCCCGGAGAACCCAAGACAGCGGAAGCGACCAGAGCTCAGAGAACCCAAGACAGCGGAGGCGACCAGAGCTCAGAGAGACAAGCGGACAGAGAGCAGAGACAGACAGACAAAGGTCAGAGAGAAAGACAGACAGAGTTCAGAGAACCCAAGACAGCGGAAGCGACCACAGCACGGAGAACCCAAGACAGCGGAGGCGACCACAGCCCGGAAAATCCAAGACAGCGGAGGCGACCACAGCCCGGAGAACCCAAGACAGTGGAAGCGACCACAGCACGGAGAACCCAAGACAGCGGAGGCGACCACAGCCCGGAGAACCCAAGACAGCGGAAGCGACCACAGCCCGGAGAACCCAAGACAGCGGAAGCGACCACAGCACGGAGAACCCAAGACAGCGGACGCGATCACAGCCCGGAGAACCCAAGACAGCGGAGGCGACCACAGCACGGAGAACCCAAGACAGCGGACGCGACCACAGCCCGGAGAATCCAAGACAGCGGAAGCGACCACAGCCCGGAGAACCCAAGACAGCGGAGGCGACCACAGTCCGGAGAACCCAAGACAGCGGAGGCGACCACAGCACGGAGAACCCAAGACAGTGGAAGCGACCACAGCACGGAGAACCCAAGACAGCGGAGGCGACCACAGCCCGGAGAACCCAAGACAGCGGAGACGACCACAGCCCGGAGAACCCAAGACAGGGGAAGCGACCAGAGCCCGGAGAACCCAAGACAGCGGAAGCAATCAGAGCTCAGAGAGACAAACAGACAGAGAGCAGAGACAGAATGAAAGGAAAAAGCTGAAAGACATAAACAAACAGAGGTCAAAGAGAGAGACAGACAGAAAAAGCTCAGAGAGAGAGACAGAGAGAAAGAGTCCAGAGATCCGAAAACAGCGGAGGCCACCAGACGTAGAGGGGACAGACAGACAAAGGTCAGAGAGAAAGACAGAGTTTAGAGAACCCAAGAAAGCAGATGCGACCACAGCCCGGACAACCCAAGACAGCGGAAGCGACCAGAGCTCAGAGAACCCAAGACAGCGGAGGCGACCAGAGCTCAGAGAGACAAGCGGACAGAGAGCAGAGACAGACAGACAGACAGACAAAGGTCAGAGAGAAAGACAGACAGAGTTCAGAGAACCCAAGACAGTGGAAGCGACCACAGCACGGAGAACCAAAGACAGCGGAGGCGACCACAGCCCGGAGAACCCAAGACAGCGGAGGCGACCACAGCATGGAGAACCCAAGACAGCGGAGGCGACCACAGCCCGGAGAACCCAAGACAGCGGAGGCGACCACAGCCCGGAGAACCCAAGACAGCGGAAGCGACCACAGCACGGAGAACCCGAGACAGCGGAAGCCACCAAAGCCCGGAGAACCCGAGACAGCGGAGGCGACCACAGCACGGAGAACCCGAGACAGCGGAAGCGACCACAGCACTGAGAACCTGAGACAGTGGAGGCGACCACAGCCCGGAGAACCCCAGACAGCGGAGGCGACCACAGCACGGAGAACCCAAGACAGCGGAGGCGACCACAGCCCGGAGAACCCAAGACAGCGGAGGAAATTACAGCCCGGGAACCCAAGACAGCCGAGGCGACCCAGTCCGGAGAACCAAGACAGCGGAGGCGACACAGCCCGGAGAACCCAAGACAGTGGAAGCGACCACAGCACGGAGAACCCAAGACAGCGGAGGCGACCAAAGCCCGGAGAACCCGAGACAGCGGAAGCCACCAAAGCCCGGAGAACCCAAGACAGTGGAAGCGACCACAGCACGGAGAACCCAAGACAGCAGAAGCGCCCACAGCCCGGAGAACCCAAGACAGTGGAAGCGACCACAGCCCGGAGAACCCAAGACAGCGAAAGCGACCACAGAACGGAGAACCCAAGACAGCGGAGGCGACCACAGCACGGAGAACCCAAGACAGCGGAGGCCACCACAGCCCGGAGAACCCAAGACAGCGGAGGCGACCAGAGCTCAGAGAGACAAGCGGAGAGAGAGCAGAGACAGACAGACAGACAGACAGACAGACAAAGGTCAGAGAGAAAGACAGACAGAGTTCAGAGAACCCATGACAGCGGAAGCGACCACAGCACGGAGAACCCAAGACAGCGGAGGCGACCACAGCCCGGAGAACCCAAGACAGCGGAGGCGACCACAGCATGGAGAACCCAAGACACCGGAGGCGACCACAGCCCGGAGAACCCAAGACAGCGGAGGCGACCACAGCCCGGAGAACCCAAGACAGCGGAGGCGACCCCAGTCTGGAGAACCCAAGACAGCGGAGGCGACCACAGCCCGGAGAACCCAAGACAGCGGAAGCGACCACAGCACGGAGAACCCGAGACAGCGGAAGCCACCAAAGCCCGGAGAACCCGAGACAGCGGAGGCGACCACAGCACGGAGAACCCGAGACAGTGGAGGCGACCACAGCCCGGAGAACCCCAGACAGCGGAGGAAACCACAGCACGGAGAACCCAAGACAGCGGAGGCGACCCCAGTCCGGACAACCCAAGACAGCGGAGGCGACCACAGCCCGGAGAACCCAAGACAGCGGAAGCGACCACAGCACGGAGAACCCGAGACAGCGGAAGCCACCAAAGCCCGGAGAACCCGAGACAGCGGAGGCGACCACAGCCCGGAGAACCCGAGACAGCGGAAGCGACCACAGCACGGAGAACCCGAGACAGTGGAGGCGACCACAGCCCGGAGAATCCAAGACAGCGGAGGCGACCACATCACGGAGACCCCAAGACAGCGGAGGCGACCACAGCCCGGAGAAACCAAGACAGCGGCGGGAAACTACAGCCCGGAGAACCCAAGACAGTGGAAGCGACCACAGCACGGAGAACCCAAGACAGCGGAGGCGACCACAGCCCGGAGAACCCAAGACAGCGGAAGCGACCACAGCCCGGAGAACCCAAGACAGCGGAAGCGACCACAGCCCGGAGAACCCAAGACAGCGGACGCGACCACAGCCCGGAGAACCCAAGGAGAGCGGTCGCGACCATAGCACGGAGAACCCAAGACAGCGGAGGCGACCACAGGCCGGAGAACCCAAGACAGCGGACGCGACCACAGCCCGGAGAACCCAAGACAGCGGTCGCGACCATAGCACGGAGAACCCAAGACAGCGGAGGCGACCACAGGCCGGAGAAACCAAGACAGCGGAGGCGACCACAGCCCGGGGAGCCCAAGACAGCGGAAGCGACCACAGCCCGGAGAACCGAAGACAGCGGAAGCGACCAAAGCCCGGAGAACCCAAGACAGCGGAAGCGACCACAGCGCGGAGAACCCAAGACAGCGGAGGCGACCACAACACGGAGAACCCAAGACAGCGGAGGCGACAACAGCACGGAGAACCCAAGACAGGGGAGGCGACCACAGCCCGGAGAACCCAAGACAGCGGAGGCGACCACAGCCCGGAGAACCCAAGACAGCGGAGGAAACCACAGTCCGGAGAGCCCAAGACAGCGGAGGCAACCAGAGCTCAGAGAACCCAAGACAGCGGAAGCGACCTGAGCTCAGAGAGGCAAAGAGAAAGAGAGCAGAGACAGACAGAAAGGAAAAGCTCAAAGACATAAACAGAGGTCAAAGAGACAGACAGACAGAAAAAGCTCAGAGAGAGAGACAGATAGAAAGAGTTCAGAGATCCGAAAACAGCGGAGGCCACCAGAGGTCAAGGGGAAAGACAGACAAAGGTCAGAGAGAAAGACAGAGTTTAGAGAACCAAAGACAGCGGAGGCGACCACAGCCCGGAGAACCCAACACAGCGGAGGCGACCACAGCCCGGAGAACCCAAGACAGGGGAAGCGACCACAGCACGGAGAACCCAAGACAGCGGAGGCGACCACAGCCCGGAGAACCCAAGACAGCGGAAGCGACCACAGCCCGGAGAACCCAAGACAGCGGAGGCGACCACAGCACGGAGAACCCAAGACAGCGGAGGCGGCCACAGGCCGGAGAACCCAAGACAGCGGAGGCGACCACAGCCCGGAGAACCCAAGACAGCGGAGGCGACCCCAGTCCGGAGAACCCAAGACAGCGGAGGCGACCGCAGCCCGGAGAACCCAAGACAGTGGAAGCGACCACAGCACGGAGAACCCAAGACAGCGGAGGCGACCGCTGCCCGGAAAACCCAAGACAGCGGAAGCGACCACAGCCCGGAGAACCCAAGACAGCGGAGGCGACCACAGCACGGAGAACCCAAGACAGCGGAGGCGACCACAGCCCGGAGAACCCAAGACAGCGGAGGCGACCACAGCCCGGAGAACCCAAGACAGCGGAGGCGAACCCAGTCCGGAGAACCCAAGACAGCGGAGGCGACCACAGCCCGGAGAACCCAAGACAGCGGAAGCGACCACAGCCCGGAGAACCCGAGACAGCGGAAGCGACCAAAGCCCGGAGAACCCGAGACAGCGGAGGCGACCACAGCCCGGAGAACCCGAGACAGCGGAAGCGACCACAGCACGGAGAACCCAAGACAGCGGAGGCGACCACAGCCCGGAGAACCCAAGACAGCGGAGGCGACCACAGCCCGGAGAATCCAAGACAGCGGAAGCGACCACAGCACGGAGAACCCAAGACAGCGGAGGCGACCACAGCCCGGAGAACCCAAGACAGCGGAGACGACCACAGCCCGGAGAACCCAAGACAGGGGAAGCGACCAGAGCCCGGAGAACCCAAGACAGCGGAAGCAATCAGAGCTCAGAGAGACAAACAGACAGAGAGCAGAGACAGACAGAAAGGAAAAGCTGAAAGACATAAACAAACAGAGGTCAAAGAGAGAGACAGAGAGAAAAAGCTCAGAGAGAGAGACAGATAGAAAGAGTTCAGAGATCCGAAAACAGCGGAGGCCACCAGAGGTAGAGGGGACAGACAGACAAAGGTCAGAGAGAAAGACAGAGTTTAGAGAACCCAAGACAGAGGTGGCGACCACAGCCCAGAGAACCCAAGAAAGCAGATGCGACCACAGCCCGGAGAACCCAAGACAGCGAAAGCGACCAGAGCTCAGAGAACCCAAGACAGCGGAGGCGACCAGAGCTCAGAGAGACAAGCGGACAGAGAGCAGAGACAGACAGACAGAAAGACAAAGGTCAGAGAGAAAGACAGACAGAGTTCAGAGAACCCAAGACAGCGGAAGCGACCACAGCACGGAGAACCCAAGAAAGCGGAGGCGACCACAGCCCGGAGAACCCAAGACAGCGGAGGCGACCACAGCCCGGAGAACCCAAGACAGCGGAGGCGACCACAGCCCGGAGAACCCAAGACAGCGGAGGCGACCACAGCCCGGAGAACCCAAGACAGCGGAGGCGACCCCAGTCCGGAGAACCCAAGACAGCGGAGGCGACCACAGCCCGGAGAACACGAGACAGCGGAAGCGACCACAGCACGGAGAACCCGAGACAGCGGAAGCCACCAAAGCCCGGAGAACCCGAGACAGCGGAGGCGACCACAGCCCGGAGAACCCGAGACAGCGGAAGCGACCACAGCACGGAGAACCCGAGACAGTGGAGGCGACCACAGCCCGGAGAACCCCAGACAGCGGAGGCGACCACAGCCCGGAGAACCCAAGACAGTGGAAGCGACCACAGCCCGGAGAACCCAAGACAGCGGACGCGACCACAGCCCGGAGAACCCAAGACAGTGGAAGCGACCACAGCCCGGAGAACCCAAGACAGCGGACGCGACCACAGCCCGGAGAACCCAAGACAGCGGAGGCGACCACAGTCCGGAGAACCCAAGACAGCGGAGGCGACCACAGCACGGAGAACCCAAGACAGCGGAAGCCACCACAGCACGGAGAACCCAAGGCAGCGGAGGCGACCACAGCCCGGAGAACCCAAGACAGCGGAGACGACCACAGCCCGGAGAACCCAAGACAGGGGAAGCGACCAGAGCCCGGAGAACCCAAGACAGCGGAAGCAATCAGAGCTCAGAGAGACAAACAGACAGAGAGCAGAGACAGAATGAAAGGAAAAGCTGAAAGACATGAACAGAGGTCAAAGAGAGAGACAGAAAGAAAAAGCTCAGAGAGAGAGACAGATAGAAAGAGTTCAGAGATCCGAAAACAACGGAGGCCACCAGAGGTAGAGCGGAAAGACAGACAAAGGTCAGAGAGAAAGACAGAGTTTAGAGAACCCAAGAAAGCAGATGCGACCACAGCCCGGAGAACCCAAAACAGCGGAAGCGACCAGAGCTCAGAGAACCCAAGACAGCGGAGGCGACCAGAGCTCAGAGAGACAAGCGGACTGAGAGCAGAGACAGACAGACAGACAGACAAAGGTCAGAGAGAAAGACAGACAGAGTTCAGAGAACCCAAGACAGCGGAAGCGACCACAGCACGGAGAACCCAAGACAGCGGAGGCGACCACAGCCCGGAGAACCCAAGACAGCGGAGGCGACCACAGCATGGAGAACCCAAGACAGCGGAGGCGACCACAGCCCGGAGAACCCAAGACAGCGGAGGCGACCACAGCCCGGAGAACCCAAGACAGCGGAGGCGACCCCAGTCCGGAGAACCCAAGACAGCGGAGGCGACCACAGCCCGGAGAACCCAAGACAGCGGAAGCGACCACAGCACGGAGAACCCGAGACAGCGGAAGCCACCAAAGCCCGGAGAACCCAAGACAGTGGAAGCGACCACAGCACGGAGAACCCAAGACAGCAGAAGCGCCCACAGCCCGGAGAACCCAAGACAGTGGAAGCGACCACAGCACGGAGAACCCAAGACAGCAGAAGCGCCCACAGCCCGGAGAATCCGAGACAGCGGAGGCGACCACAGCCCGGAGAACCCAAGACAGCGAAAGCGACCACAGAACGGAGAACCCAAGACAGCGGAGGTGACCACAGCACGGAGAACCCAAGACAGCGGAGGCCACCACAGCCCGGAGAACCCAAGACAGCGGAGGCGACCAGAGCTCAGAGAACCCAAGACAGCGGAAGCGACTAGAGCTCAGAGAGGCAAACAGACAGAGAGCAGAGACACACAGATAGACAAAGCTCAAAGAGATAGACAGACAGAGATCAAAAAGACAGACAGACAGACAAAGCTTAGACAGAGAGACACATAGAAAGAGTTCAGCGAACATAAAACAGTGGAGGCCACCAGAGGTAGAGTGGACAGACAGACAAAGGTCAGACAGAAAGACAGAGTTTAGAGAACCCAAGACAGCAGTGGCGACCACAGCCCGGAGAACCCAAGACAGCGGAGGCGACCACAGCCCGGAGAACCCAAGACAGAGGAAGCGACCACAGCCCGGAGAACCCAAGACAGCGGAGGAAACCACAGCCGGAGAACCCAAGACAGCGGAAGCGACCACAGCCCGGAGAACCCAAGACAGCGGAGGCGACCACAGTCCGGAGAACCCAAGACAGCGGAGGCGACCACAGCACGGAGAACCCAGGACAGTGGAAGGGACCACAGCACGGAGAACCCAAGACAGCGGAGGCGACCACAGCCCGGAGAACCCAAGACAGCGGAGACGACCACAGCCCGGAAAACCCAAGACAGGGGAAGCGACCAGAGCCCGGAGAACCCAAGACAGCGGAAGCAATCAGAGCTCAGACAGACAAGCGGACAGAGAGCAGAGACAGACAGACAGACAGACAAAGGTCAGAGAGAAAGACAGACAGAGTTCAGAGAACCCAAGACAGCGGAAGCGACCACAGCACGGAGAACCCAAGACAGCGGAGGCGACCACAGCATGGAGAACCCAAGACAGCGGAGGCGACCACAGCCCGGAGAACCCAAGACAGCGGAGGCGACCACAGCCCGGAGAACCCAAGACAGCGGAGGCGACCCCAGTCCGGAGAACCCAAGACAGCGGAGGCGACCACAGCCCGGACAACCCAAGACAGCGGAAACGACCACAGCACGGAGAACCCGAGACAGCGGAAGCCAGCAAAGCCCGGAGAACCCGAGACAGCGGAAGCGACCACAGCACGGAGAACCCGAGACAGTGGAAGCGACCACAGCCCGGAGAACCCCAGACAGCGGAGGCGACCACAGCACGGAGAACCCAAGACAGCGGAGGCGACCACAGCCCGGAGAACCCAAGACAGCGGAGGAAACTACAGCCCGGAGAACCCAAGACAGCGGAGGCGACCCCAGTCCGGAGAATCCAAGACAGCGGAGGCGACCACAGCCCGGAGAACCCAATACAGTGGAAGCGACCACAGCACGGAGAACCCAAGACAGCGGAGGCGACCACAGCCCGGAGAACCCAAGACAGCGGAAGCGACCACAGCCCGGAGAACCCAAGACAGCGGAAGTGACCACAGCACGGAAAACCCAAGACAGCGGACGCGACCACAGCCCGGAGAACCCAAGACAGCGGAGGACACCATAGCACGGAGAACCCAAGACAGCGGAGGCGACCACAGCCCGGAGAACCCAAGACAGCGGAGGCGACCACAGCCCGGGGAACCCAAGAAGGCGGAAGCGACCACAGCCCGGAGAACCCAAGACAGCGGAAGCGACCAAAGCCCGGAGAACCCAAGACAGCGGAAGCGACCACAGCGCGGAGAACCCAAGACAGCGGAGGCGACCACAACACGGAGAACCCAAGACAGCGGAGGCGACAACAGCACGGAGAACCCAAGACAGGGGAGGCGACCACAGCCCGGAGAACCCAAGACAGCGGAGGCGACCACAGCCCGGAGAACCCAAGACAGCGGAGGAAACCACAGTCCGGAGAGCCCAAGACAGCGGAGGCAACCAGAGCTCAGAGAACCCAAGACAGCGGAAGCGACCTGAGCTCAGAGGCAAAGAGAAAGAGAGCAGAGACAGACATGCAGGAAAAGCTCAAAGACATAAAAAGAGGTCAAAGAGACAGACAGACAGAAAAAGCTCAGAGAGAGAGACAGATAGAAAGAGTTCAGAGATCCGAAAACAGCGGAGGCCACCAGAGGTCAAGGGGAAAGAAAGACAAAGGTCAGAGAGAAAGACAGAGTTTAGAGAACCAAAGACAGCGGAGGCGACCACAGCCCGGAGAACCCAAGACAGCGGAGGCGACCACAGCACGGAGAACCAAAGACAGCGGAGGCGACCGCTGCCCGGAGAACCCAAGAAAGCGGAAGCGACCACAGCCCGGAGAAACCAAGACAGCGGAGGCGACCACAGCACGGAGAACCAAGACAGCGGAGGCGACCACAGCCCGGAGAACCCAAGACAGCGGAGGAGACCACAGCCCGGAGAACCCAAGACAGCGGAGGCGACCCCAGTCCGGAGAACCCAAGACAGCGGAGGCGACCATAGCCCGGAGAACCCAAGACAGCGGAAGCGACCACAGCCCGGAGAACCCAAGACAGCGGAAGCGACCAAAGCCCGGAGAACCCAAGACAGCGGAGGCGACCACAGCCCGGAGAACCCAAGACAGCGGAGGCGACCCCAGTCCGGAGAACCCAAGACAGTGGAGGCGACCACAGCCCGGAGAACCCAAGACAGCGGAAGCGACCACAGCACGGAGAACCCGAGACAGCGGAAGCCACCAAAGCCCGGAGAACCCGAGACAGCGGAGGCGACCACAGCCCGGAGAACCCAAGACAGCGGAGGCGACCACAGCCCGGAGAACCCAAGACAGGGGAAGCGACCACAGCACGGAGAACCCAAGACAGCGGAGGCGACCACAGCCCGGAGAACCCAAGACAGCGGAAGCGACCACAGCCCGGAGAACCCAAGACAGCGGAGGCGACCACAGCACGGAGAACCCAAGACAGCGGAGGCGACCACAGCCCGGAGAACCCAAGACAGCAGAGGCGACCGCAGCCCGGAGAACCCAAGACAGCGGAGGCGACCCCAGTCCGGAGAACCCAAGACAGCGGAGGCGACCGCAGCCCGGAGAACCCAAGACAGTGGAAGCGACCACAGCACGGAGAACCCAAGACAGCGGAGGCGACCGCTGCCCCGGAGAACCCAAGACAGCGGAAGCGACCACAGCCCGGAGAACCCAAGACAGGGGAAGCGACCAGAGCCCGGGAGTACCCAAGACAGCGGAAGCAATCAGAGCTCAGAGAGACAAACAGACAGAGAGAAGAGACAGACAGAAAGGAAAAGCTGAAAGACATAAACAAACAGAGGTCAAAGAGAGAGACAGAGAGAAAAAGCTCAGAGAGAGAGACAGATAGAAAGAGTTCAGAGATCCGAAAACAGCGGAGGCCACCAGAGGTAGAGGGGACAGACAGACAAAGGTCAGAGAGAAAGACAGAGTTAGAGAAGCCAAGACAGAGGTGGCGACCACAGCCCAGAGAACCCAAGAAAGCAGATGCGACCACAGCCCGGAGAACCCAAGACAGCGGAAGCGACCAGAGCTCAGAGAACCCAAGACAGCGGAGGCGACCAGAGCTCAGAGAGACAAGCGGACAGAGAGCAGAGACAGACAGACAGACAGACAAAGATCAGAGAGAAAGACAGACAGAGTTCAGAGAACCCAAGACAGCGGAAGCGACCACAGCACGGAGAACCCAAGACAGCGGAGGCGACCACAGCCCGGAGAACCCAAGACAGCGGAGGCGACCACAGCATGGAGAACCCAAGACAGCGGAGGCGACCACAGCCCGGAGAACCCAAGACAGCGGAGGCGAACCACAGCCCGGAGAACCCAAGACAGCGGAGGCGACCCCAGTCCGGAGAACCCAAGACAGCGGAGGCGACCACAGCCCGGAGAACCCAAGACAGCGGAAGCGACCACAGCACGGAGAACCCGAGACAGCGGAAGCCACCAAAGCCCGGAGAACCCGAGACAGCGGAGGCGACCACAGCCCGGAGAACCCGAGACAGCGGAAGCAACCACAGCACGGAGTACCCGAGACAGTGGAGGCGACCACAGCCCGGAGAACCCCAGACAGCGGAGGCGACCACAGCCCGGAGAACCCAAGACAGCGGAGGAAACTACAGCCCGGAGAACCCAAGACAGCGGAGGCGACCCCAATCCGGAGAATCCAAGACAGCGGAGGCGACCGCAGCCCGGAGAACCCAAGACAGTGGAAGCGACCACAGCCCGGAGAACCCAAGACAGCGGAGGCGACCACAGCCCGGAGAACCCAAGACAGCGGAAGCGACCACAGCCCCGGAGAACCCAAGACAGGCGGACGCGACCACAGCCCGGAGAACCCAAGACAGCGGAGGCGACCACAGTCCGGAGAACCCAAGACAGCCGGAGGCGACCACAGCACGGAGAACCCAAGACAGCGGAAGCCACCACAGCATGGAGAACCCAAGGCAGCGGAGGCGACCACAGCCTCGTAGAACCCAAGACAGCGGAGAACGACCACAACCCGGAGAACCCAAGACAGGGGAAGCGACCAGAGCCCGGAGAACCCAAGACAGCGGAAGCAATCAGAGCTCAGAGAGACAAACAGACAGACAGCAGAGACAGAATGAAAGGAAAAGCTGAAAGACATAAACAAACAGAGGTCAAAGAGAGAGACAGACAGAAAAAGCTCAGAGAGAGAGACAGATAGAAAGAGTTCAGAGATCCGAAAACAACGGAGGCCACCAGAGGTAGAGGGAAAGACAGACAAAGGTCAGAGAGAAAGACAGAGTTTAGAGAACCAAAGACAGGCGGAGGCGACCACCGCCCGGTAGAACCCAAGACAGCGGAGGCGACCACAGCACGGAGAACCCAAGACAGCGGAGGCGACCACAGCCCGGAGAACCCAGACAGCGGAGGAAACTACAGCCCGGAGAACCCAAGACAGCGGAGGCGACCCCAGTCCGGAGAATCCAAGACAGCGGAGGCGACCACAGCCCGGAGAACCCAAGACAGTGGAAGCGACCACAGCACGGAGAACCCAAGACAGCGGAGGTGACCACAGCCCGGAGAACCCAAGACAGCGGAAGCGACCACAGCCCGGAGAACCCAAGACAGCGGAAGCGACCACACGGAGAACCCAAGACAGCGGACGCGACCACAGCCCGGAGAACC
The DNA here is from genome assembly GCA_003047355.2 of Amphiprion percula. Lineage (NCBI taxonomy): Eukaryota > Metazoa > Chordata > Actinopteri > Pomacentridae > Amphiprion > Amphiprion percula. Next base: position 62,198 of record PYAM01000077.1, read on the forward strand.
CAAGACAGCGGAGGCGACCATAGCACGGAGAACCCAAGACAGCGGAGGCGACCACAGCCCGGAGAACCCAAGACAGCGGAGGCGACCACAGCCCGGGAACCCAAGACAGCGGAAGCGACCACAGCCCGGAGAACCCAAGACAGCGGAAGCGACCAGAGCTCAGAGAACCCAAGACAGCGGAGGCGACCAGAGCTCAGAGAGACAAGCGGACAGAGAGCAGAGACAGACAGACAGAAGACAAAGGTCAGAGAGAAAGACAGACAGAGTTCAGAGAACCAAGACAGCGGAAGCGACCACAGCACGGAGAACCCAAGACAGCGGAGGCGACCACAGCCCGGAGAACCCAAGACAGCGGAGGCGACCACAGCATGGAGAACCCAAGACAGCGGAGGCGACCACAGCCCGGAGAACCCAAGACAGCGGAGGCGACCACAGCCCGGAGAACCCAAGACAGCGGAGGCGACCCAGTCCGGAGAACCCAAGACAGCGGAGGCGACCACAGCCCGGAGAACCCAAGACAGCGGAAGCGACCACAGCACGGAGAACCCGAGACAGCGGAAGCCACCAAAGCCCGGAGAACCCGAGACAGCGGAGGCGACCACAGCCCGGAGAACCCGAGACAGCGGAAGCAACCACAGCACGGAGTACCCGAGACAGTGGAGGCGACCACAGCCCGGAGAACCCCAGACAGCGGAGGCGACCACAAGCCCCGGAGAACCCAAGACAGCGGAGGAAACTACAGCCCGGAGAAACCCAAGACAGCGGAGGCGACCCCAATCCGGAGAATCCAAGACACGCGGAGGCGACCGCAGCCCGGAGAACCCAAGACAGTGGAAGCGACCACAGCCCGGAGAACCCAAGACAGCGGAGGCGACCACAGCCCGGAGAACCCAAGACAGCGGAAGCGACCAAAGCCCGGAGAACCCAAGACAGCGGAAGCGACCACAGCGCGGAGAACCCAAGACAGCGGAGGCGACCACAACACGGAGAACCCAAGACAGCGGAGGCGACAACAGCACGGAGAACCCAAGACAGGGGAGGCGACCACCAGCCCGGAGAACCCAAGACAGCGGAGGCGACCACAGCCCGGGGAACCCAAGACAGCGGAGGAACCACAGTCCGGAGAGCCCAAGACAGCGGAGGCAACCAGAGCCTCAGAGAACCCAAGACAGCGGAAGCGACCTGAGCTAAGAGAGGCAAATAGACAAGAGAGCAGAGACAGACATGCAGGAAAAGTTCAAAGACATAAAAAGAGGTCAAGAGACAGACAGACAGAAAAAGCTCAGAGAGAGAGACAGATAGAAAGAGTTCAGAGATCCGAAAACAGCGGAGGCCACCAGAGGTCAAGGGGAAAGAAAGACAAAGGTCAGAGAGAAAGACAGAGTTTAGAGAACCAAAGACAGCGGAAGGCGACCACAGCCCGGAGAACCCAAGACAGCGGAGGCGACCACAGCACGGAGAACCCAAGACAGCGGAGGCGACCGCTGCCCGGAGAACCCAAGAAAGCGGAAGCGACCACAGCCCGGAGAACCCAAAGACAGCGGGAGGCGACCACAGCACGGAGAACCCGAGACAGTGGAGGCGACCACAGCCCGGAGAAACCCAAGACAGCGCAGGCGACCCCAGTCCGGAGATCCCAAGACAGCGGAAGCGACCAAAGCCCGGAGAACCCGAGACAGCGGAGGCGACCACAGCCCGGAGAACCCGAGACAGCGAAGCGACCACAGCACGGAGAACCCAAGACAGCGGAGGCGACGACAGCATGGAGAACCCAAGACAGCGGAGGCGACCACAGCCCGGAGAACCCAAGACAGCGGAGGCGACCACAGCCCGGAGAACCCAAGACAGCGGAGGCGACCCCAGTCCGGAGATTCCCAAGACAGCGGAGGCGACCACAGCCCGGAGAACCCAAGACAGCGGAAGCCGACCACAGCAGGGAGAGCCCGAGACAGCGGAAGCCACCAAAGCCCGGAGAACCCGAGACAGTGGTAGGCGACCCACAGCCCGGAGAACCCGAGACAGCGGAAGCGACCACAGCCCGGAGAACCCAAGACAGCGGAGGCGACAACAGCACGTGAGAACCCAAGACAGGGGAGGCGACCACAGCCCGGAGAACCCAAGACAGCGGAGGCGACCACAGCCCGGAAGTAACCCAAGACAGCGGAGGAAACCACAGTCCGGAGAGCCCAAGACAGCGGAGGCAACCAGAGCTCAGAGAACCCAAGACAGCGGAAGCGACCTGAGCTTAGAGAGGCAAAGAGAAAGAGAGCAGAGACAGACATGCAGGAAAAGCTCAAAGACATAAACAGAGGTCAAAGAGACAGACAGACAGAAAAAGCGCAGAGAGAGAGACAGATAGAAAGAGTTCAGAGATCCGAAAACAGCGGAGGCCACCAGAGGTCAAGGGGAAAGACAGACAAAGGTCAGAGAGAAAGACAGAGTTTAGAGAACCAAAGACAGCGGAGGCGACCACCGCCCGGAGAACCCAAGACAGCGGAGGCGACCACAGCACGGAGAACCCAAGACAGCGGAGGCGACCACAGTCCGGAGAACCCAAGACAGCGGAGGAAACTACAGCCCGGAGAACCCAAGACAGCGGAGGCGACCCCAGTCCGGAGAATCCAAGACAGCGGAGGCGACCACAGCCCGGAGAACCCAAGACAGTGGAAGCGACCACAGCACGGAGAACCCAAGACAGCGGAGGTGACCACAGCCGGAGAACCCAAGACAGCGGAAGCGACCACAGCCCGGAGAACCCAAGACAGCGGAAGCGACCACAGCACGGAGAACCCAAGACAGCGGACGCGACCACAGCCCGGAGAACCCAAGACAGCGGAGGCGACCATAGCACGGAGAACCCAAGACAGCGGAGGCGACCACAGCCCGGAGAACCCAAGACAGCGGAGGTGACCGCAGCCCGGGGAACCCAAGACAGCGGAAGCGACCACAGCCCGGAGAACCCAAGACAGCGGAAGCGACCAAAGCCCGGAGAACCCAAGACAGCGGAAGCGACCACAGCGCGGAGAACCCAAGACAGCGGAGGCGACCACAACACGGAGAACCCAAGACAGCGGAGGCGACAACAGCACGGAGAACCCAAGACAGGGGAGGCGACCACAGCCCGGAGAACCCAAGACAGCGGAGGCGACCACAGCCCGGGGAACCCAAGACAGCGGAGGAAACCACAGTCCGGAGAGCCCAAGACAGCGGAGGCAACCAGAGCTCAGAGAACCCAAGACAGCGGAAGCGACCTGAGCTAAGAGAGGCAAATAGAAAGAGAGCAGAGACAGACATGCAGGAAAAGCTCAAAGACATAAAAAGAGGTCAAAGAGACAGACAGACAGAAAAAGCTCAGAGAGAGAGACAGATAGAAAGAGTTCAGAGATCCGAAAACAGCGGAGGCCACCAGAGGTCAAGGGGAAAGAAAGACAAAGGTCAGAGAGAAAGACAGAGTTTAGAGAACCAAAGACAGCGGAGGCGACCACAGCCCGGAGAACCCAAGACAGCGGAGGCGACCACAGCACGGAGAACCCAAGACAGCGGAGGCGACCGCTGCCCGGAGAACCCAAGAAAGCGGAAGCGACCACAGCCCGGAGAACCCAAGACAGCGGAGGCGACCACAGCACGGAGAACCGAGACAGTGGAGGCGACCACAGCCCGGAGAACCCAAGACAGCGCAGGCGACCCAGTCCGGAGATCCCAAGACAGCGGAAGCGACCAAAGCCCGGAGAACCCGAGACAGCGGAGGCGACCACAGCCCGGAGAACCCGAGACAGCGGAAGCGACCACAGCACGGAGAACCCAAGACAGCGGAGGCGACGACAGCATGGAGAACCCAAGACAGCGGAGGCGACCACAGCCCGGAGAACCCAAGACAGCGGAGGCGACCACAGCCCGGAGAACCCAAGACAGCGGAGGCGACCCCAGTCCGGAGATCCCAAGACAGCGGAGGCGACCACAGCCCGGAGAACCCAAGACAGCGGAAGCGACCACAGCAGGGAGAACCCGAGACAGCGGAAGCCACCAAAGCCCGGAGAACCCGAGACAGTGGAGGCGACCACAGCCCGGAGAACCCGAGACAGCGGAAGCGACCACAGCACGGAGAACCCGAGACAGTGGAGGCGACCACAGCCCGGAGAACCCCAGACTGCGGAGGCGACCACAGCACGGAGAACCCAAGACAGCGGAGGCGACCACAGCCCGGAGAACCCAAGACAGCGGAGGAAACTACAGCCCGGAGAACCCAAGACAGCGGAGACGACCCCAGTCCGGAGAATCCAAGACAGCGGAGGCGACCACAGCCCGGAGAACCGCAAGACAGTGGAAGCGACCACAGCACGGAGAACCCAAGACAGCGGAGGCGACCACAGCCCGGAGAACCCAAGACAGCGGAGGCGACCACAGCCCGGGGAACCCAAGACAGCGGAAGCGACCACAGCCCGGAGAACCCAAGACAGCGGAAGCGACCAAAGCCCGGAGAACCCAAGACAGCGGAAGCGACCACAGCGCGGAGAACCCAAGACAGTGTATGCGACCACAACACGGAGAACCCAAGACAGCGGAGGCGACAACAGCACGGAGAACCCAAGACAGGGGAGGCGACCACAGCCCGGAGAACCCAAGACAGCGGAGGCGACCACAGCCCGGAGAACCCAAGACAGCGGAGGAAACCACAGTCCGGAGAGCCCAAGACAGCGGAGGCAACCAGAGCTCAGAGAACCCAAGACAGCGGAAGCGACCTGAGCTCAGAGAGGCAAAGAGAAAGAGAGCAGAGACAGACATGCAGGAAAAGCTCAAAGACATAAACAGAGGTGAAAGAGACAGAAAGACAGAAAAAGCTCAGAGAGAGAGACAGATAGAAAGAGTTCAGAGATCCGAAAACAGCGGAGGCCACCAGAGGTCAAGGGGAAAGACAGACAAAGGTCAGAGAGAAGACAGAGTTTAGAGAACCAAAGACAGCGGAGGCGACCACCGCCCGGAGAACCCAAGACAGCGGAGGCGACCACAGCACGGAGAACCCAAGACAGCGGAGGCGACCGCTGCCCGGAGAACCCAAGACAGCGGAAGCGACCACAGCCCGGAGAACCCAAGACAGCGGAGGCGACCACAGCACGAGAAACCCAAGACAGCGGAGGCGACCACAGCCCGGAGAACCCAAGACAGCGCGAGGCGACCACAGCCCGGAGAACCCAAGACAGCAAAGGCGACCCCAGTCCGGAGAACCCAAGACAGCGGAGGCGACCACAGCCCGGAGAACCCAAGACAGCGGAAGCGACCACAGCCCGGAGAACCCAAGACAGCGGAGGAAACCACAGCCGGAGAACCCAAGACAGCGGAAGCGACCACAGCCCGGAGAACCCAAGACAGCGGAGGCGACCACAGTCCGGAGAACCCAAGACAGCGGAGGCGACAAAAGCACGGAGAACCCAAGACAGTGGAAGCAACCACAGCACGGAGAACCCAAGACAGCGGAGGCGACCACAGCCCGGAGAACCCAAGACAGCGGAGACGACCACAGCCCGGAGAACCCAAGACAGCGGAAGCAATCAGAGCTCAGAGAGACAAACAGAAAGAGAGCAGAGAATGACAGAAAGGAAAAGCTGAAAGACATAAACAAACAGAGGTCAAAGAGAGAGAAAGAGAGAAAAAGCTCAGAGAGAGAGACAGATAGAAAGAGTTCAGAGATCCGAAAACAGTGGAGGCCACCAGAGGTCAAGGGGAAAGACAGACAAAGGTCAGAGAGAAAGACAGAGTTTAGAGAACCAAAGACAGCGGAGGCGACCACAGCCGGAGAACCCAAGACAGCGGAGACGACCACAGCACGGAACCCAAGAAAGCGGAGGCGACCGCTGCCGGAGAACCCAAGACAGCGGAGCGACCACAGCCCGGGGAACCCAAGACAGCGGAGGCGACCCCAGTCCGGAGAACCAAGACAGCGGAGGCGACCGCAGCCCGGAGAACCAAGACAGCGGAGGCGACCGCAGCCCGGAGAACCCAAGACAGCGGAAGCGACCGCAGCCCGGAGAACCCAGACAGCGGAGCGACCGCAGCCCGGAGAACCAAGACAGCGGAAGCGACCACAGCCCGGAGAACCCAAGACAGCGGAGGCGACCACAGCATGGAGAACCCAAGACAGCGGAGGCGACCACAGCCCGGAGAACCCAAGACAGCGGAGGCGACCACAGCCCGGAGAACCCAAGACAGCGGAGGCGACCACAGCCCGGAGAACCCAAGACAGCGGAGGCGACCCCAGTCCGGAGAACCCAAGACAGCGGAGGCGACACAGCCCGGAGAACCCAAGACAGCGGAAGCGACCACAGCCCGGAGAACCCAAAGGAAGATGTGCTGTGGTCGCCTTGCCGCCTGTCTGGGGTTCCCGGGCTGTGGTTCGCCTCCGCTGTCTCGGGTTCTACCGGGCTTTGGTCGCTTCCGCTGTCT
>PYAM01000078.1:0-67452 GCA_003047355.2 Amphiprion percula
CTTGCACATAGATATACAACGGTCCTTTATTACTCCCAGGTCAGGGGAAATTTCCAGTGTTAGAACAGCAAAAATCTTTCAGAGCAGCACTAACTACAGTTTACTACAGTAAAGATAATAATTATAATAACAATAATATATACAAGAATGAAAAATGAATAAATACCGTATTACTACACTATAAGTGACATCAGCATAAAGTGGCTTGTGGAATACATGTAATTGTAAAAGTGCAGAAAATGATTTTCTCAAAACAGGTGAGTCCTGTGAATATAACCAAAATATGAGATAAAACTACCAGAAACATGTACAAAATGAGCAAAATATGATTGGTTGATAATGTATCAGTGTTGTTATTGATTATTGATCGGTTGCAGGGACAGAGATTTGTGTCTTGAGTCTCTGCTGTCATCTAATCCCTCTCATGTAAGATCATGTCACAGGAGGGGGCGCTACTGACCTCTTGTGGACACAGGCGGTAACGACACGACATTATTACTAACTGTATAGCTGGCGACATTACAGGTGAGCAGCACTTCCTGTCCATCTTCAACGTAAAAGCATCTTTCTTTAGTGTACATTTTATGTCAAACGTATTACTAAGCGATTTAGGTCGATTCAGAAGGATCTCTGGTGTAAACCAAGTCGTATTTAACGACAGCTAGCTTCTCCACTTGCTCCGATTACTTTTGTTGTAGTCTGAGTCACGTCCAAACAGGAAATGAATCCACAATGTAGCTAATGACAATCTATAGCTGCGTCTGTGATGGCAGCGTTAGCGAGCTAGCAGCTAATAAGAAGCTAGTGACAAGCTAACTCCAGCGCTACCAGCAGCGTCTCTTTAAAAGGTGCTGATCACGATATCAGGCTGAAACATTAGACCTGGGACAGGAAACGGAGCTAGAGCTCTGTGTCTTGGAGAGAATTGATTTTAGAATTACACGTGTTAAGGTATTAGTCCGTGTCATAACAAACCCTCGTTAGCACTTTCGCTAGCTCGGCTAACACTTCCGGTCACGAATGCATTTGTACATTACCTATAACGTGTTCATTTTTGAACGTATAGTGACAACAAACACAATTTGAGGGAGTCGACAAGCTAGTGGTCCTTAAATACATTTTGTTTCATACTGCAGATTCTTCTGAGTCTCACAAAACCACGTTTTAGCCTAAGAGCATTACGATAGTTTTACGTTGAAACAGGAAGTGCTGCTCATCTGTACTGTTGCCAGCTTTGCCTCAAATAATAATAGTGTCGTTACCGCCTGTGTCCGCCAGAGAGCAGTAATGTGTAGAGTAAAGATAATTTCACAAGACTTGAAGCCTAAATATGCTTAATTTTCTCTGATGGAAAGAAAAACTAATGAATTATTTCTGTTTTTAACGTTTCTGGCTGATAATTGAGTCCTTCTGGTGATAATTCTGGTCGTTATAAGTGTGTATGTGTGTGAAATGAGGGCTTTTTATCACTTCTTTAAAATTATTTCTATTTTATATTTCCCACTTTTCTGTGTTTCTTTTATAAATGGACAATATCCGACCTAAACGTGAGATTTATGTTTAAAATACTATGATTTTAGTTTCTGAGCTCAGATGTGAAAATGTGTTTTGTTTTTTACTTATTTAAAAAAAATTCTACTGTATGTTTTCCTTTTTTTGATATTTTTCAAATATATCAGTAAAAATGTATAAATTTATAAAGAATAATTGGAGATTGGAGGTTTTTGCATGGATGATTTATATGAAATGTTCTTATCAGTGTTTGGAGTATTTGTGAAATGTTTTAGTAAAATATTGGATTGAAACAGATTTTTATTTTCTATTTTCATTTTGATTATAAACAGCACAGAATCTGAAAGAAAGTGAAATGTAAGAGTTTTTTTGTGTGTGTTTTTGTCTTTGTTAGGCCATAAAACAAGTTTACTCGTGTTGTCGTGGTGTTTTGGGCACTAAAAATGTTTGTTTTTCCACTGACAATAATGAATCTAATCTAATGGAACCTGTTCTCTGACTGGAGTTCAGGTTTCGTTGAGTCAGTTTACACTCAGAAAGTCCGATTTTGTCAAACCTTGTTCCCACAACAACAACAGGAAGCTGCAGAATTTATGCAACAAAAGCCCTTTTAAAAAAAAAAAATCCTCTTCCAGCTTCTGTTGGTTTTAATAAAATGATCTTTTAGTATTTCTCTGTGTTTTCCAGCGTTTTGAGTTATAAACCAGGAGCTGCTTCACTGAGGAGAGTCTTTTAGTTTTCAGGTAATATGATGGTGAAGAAAATGTGTTACTGCAGTAAAGATTCCACTGAATTATTATTTGATCCATGAACTTGTCATCAGAATCCCTCAGTTCTTCTCCAGTTTGTTGCTGCTGTCGGGTGAACAGGTGAGCTCCAGGTGAACAGGTGATGTCAGCAGCAGGTCAGTCTGTGATTGGAGCAGTAAAACTCATCTACATTAAATTAAATGTTATGCTAATGTAGATGCACTCATGTGACATAAAGTGTGAAGTCCACTCTAAACTGTATTAAGGCTTAGAGCCAGGATTTTTAACTTTTGTATCTCTGTGTTCCAATTTCATTACCAATAAAAAAATCCTTAAAATCATGAAAAATAGTTAAATATCAAACCAAGAGTTGTAGTATGATCAACAGGAGCCAACTGAGTTAGACAGAGTGTAATCTTTTTGCAGTACATAAGAGGGAAGTTATTGAATTTTATTACTAATAAAATAATAAGAAAATAAGAAAAAATTCCTTAAAATTCAGATTTTTTAATTTAATATCAAACCAAGAGTTGTAGTACGACCAGCAGGAGTCAACTGATGGCTCCGGTGATTTTGGTAACACTACAATGTATAAGAGTGAAGTTATTGAATTTATTACCAATAACAATTCCTTAAAATTCAGATTTTGTATTTAATATCAAACCAAGGGTTGTACTATGACAGTCAGGAGACAACTGATGGCAGCAGCGAGTTTGGAGACACTACAGTACATAAGAGTGAAGTTAATGAATTTTATTACCAATAAAAATTATTTAAAATTCAATTTTGTACTTAATATCAAACCAAGTGTTGTAGTATGACCAGCAGAAGCCAATTGAAGGCTCCAGTGATTTTGGTGACACTAAAGTAAACAAGAGTGAAGTTATTGAATTTATTACTAATAAAACAATACTAAAATAATGAAAATTTCTTAAAATTCAGATTTTGTATTTAGTGTCAACCAAGAGTTGTAGTATGAGCAGCAGGAGACAATTGAAGGCTCCAATGATTTTGGTGACGCTACAGTAAACAAGAGGGAAGTTATTGTATTTTATTACTAATAAAATGATAAAAAAAATTCCTTAAAATTCAGATTTTTTTTTTATTTAGTGTCAAACCAAGAGTTGTAGTATGAGCCAGCAGGAGACAATTGATGGCTGCAGTAAATTTGGTGACACTACAGTGTATAAAAGTTAAGTAATTGAATATTTGTCTCTCTTCGCTGTTGCAGCAGTTTTGCTATTTGCAGACGGTCCCTGTTCACTCGTTGCACAGCCGGCTGCTCATAGACATCAGTGCTATTTCTGCAACTTGAAAGACAGCGACTTTTGATAAAACTGGCCTCGTAGCACATTGTCTAGCTTACAGCGATTTGAAAGAGGCATTGTTTATGTTTTTAAAACGTATATCTCATGAGTTATTGATGCCGGAAGTCCGAATCTGTGAATATCTTGCCAACTTTACCTAACTCCCATTCATGCATGAATTATGATAACCTCAGTTAGGATTTTTTTTCACCCAATTGTTTTTATTCATCTTTAGGCATGAAAAACAAGGTTTGAACTTTATTTTATTTCAGCCCATTTTTCTAAAAATATATTTACATGTCCACTGAGATGGCCACCATGCATTTTGCTCTAGAAATATGGATTTAACAAACAAATGGATAAAATGATATACAGTGGATTGAACTGTGAAATGTGATGTGAACTATAAAATAAAATAAAATAATTGATGCATAAATAATTCAAACAGCATTGAGGGATTCACTCTCCTGTATAGATTCCCAAGTCTCTCAGATGACATATTTTCAAGAACAGCAGCAGTAATACCATAATTGTGGTCAATGAATTGTAGCTGAAATATAGCTGGTGATGCATGATGTGCACTTTAGTGGACATGAGATTAATCATAATTGCCTCCCAATATAACATCAATACTTGGAAAATTTTGCAATTGCATGACTCCTTAGATGTTCCTCGATGTCACCATATTTTTCTTTCCTGCAAAGGTCTCTTTTTTATAGAAGGCTTGAACAAAGAAAATGAGCTACTTGGTGTTTCTGGCTGCCTGCCGGCCATCTTGGTTTGACTCTTTTTTTTAAAGAATTTGCAATGGCTAGCCAGTCACTGGCAGTGGAAGAAATGATGCAATAGGATCCACTGTAGTGGCTGATGTCCAACTATGCCATCAAACTCATGCACATACTAGAAAACAGCTTTAGAAGAGCTGCACACTGTCATGACCTCTATGCATGGAAGAGTTAAAGGCATCAATAATGAACAGAACACAAATAATTGCTATCATATTACAATTCTGCATAATACACAGTGGAGAATCACAGTGATATTGTAATAATTGAAGGTATTTTTCTGCTGTTCTATCAAAAGTTGTCAGAAGAGGCAAAGAATTCTAAACTAAATAGTTACAGAGAAGAGGGGGAGAAATAAACTGATTTCAGAATGATGGAATGAGATCTATAACGAATGAAACACAGGTTTCAGGTAGTTTAGCTCCGCCCACTAAGACTGTCTCCGCCTGTCTTCTCTAACGTCCGCAGTTGAGACATAAACTCTGACTTGGTGACACTCAGACTCCCACTGGACTTTCCATTCAATTTACACATTTCTTCATATATGTATCAACACACACACACACACACACACACACACACACACACACACACACAGATAAAACTACCAGAAATATGTACAAATGGAGCTTTAATGAATCCGTTCATGGAGCTTCTTCATGTTGGTGGAATCACTTACCAGGAAATAGAACCAAAGACACTCATCTACTTCGAGTTCTCTGGTTCATATGCTCAGTAACTGACCTTGTGTGCTTTGTCAGCCTTTCCTCTAATGTGCTGCATTTCTTCAGGGCCAATAAGGAATAATAAGGGTAGGGAGCTGAATGCATCATTGTCAGGAACAGCAGGACACTGAGGAGAACTAAAACACAGGAAGATTCAGTGTGAGCTGTTAGATATTTCATTAAATTCACCAGAGAACTGGACAGTGGATCTTCTACAGCGTTCTTATTGGTCGTATGTTTAGACTCTCTAACCTTCTGAACATGTGCAGAATAATTCAGACCCTGTATGACACAAGAAACATGATTCTGAATGAGAAAATGACTTTTTTCTCCACTGTACCTCTTTTGACCTTTTAAAAATGAATAAATCAACTGCAGGAAATGCAGGAAACTTTGCAACAGAAAGAAAATGGACAGAATAGACTTTTATTTCTACCTGGCAGGAAGTGCAGGGAGGAAGTGATGTCATGAAGCAGATACACCTGTGAGCTGCTGCTAATGAAAGAAGCCTGGAGAACAAAGGAGATGAGTGAGAGCACTGGGAGGAACCAGGAGATTTCAGGAGGAACTTCCCAGATTGTGGTCAGTTCTCTTCTAAAGTGTGATATATTAAAGTAAAGTGAGCAGTCTGGAATAAACGGAGTAGATTTAGAATCCAGAAGCAGCTTTTCCTGCTCTTGAACCACCTGCTGGATATGAACTGATCCCAGGACAGGAGATTCCACCTCTTCAGCTGTTGGGATGTCTGCACCTTCTGTTGGACCCTGGTGGAGGTAAGTTCAGTGTTTTTTTCTGTCCAAATCTCCAGACTTTAGGCTGCATAATCCTCACATTAGCCTCTCCTGCCCTCCTCAGCTCCTCACCTACACTAATTTACACTCCTTTATACTCCCACTCCTCACATTAACTCACCCAAACCTTCAAACTGAACTGAAATGAACCCATCATTTCTTGAACTGACATTATTTGGATTTTTTCCTTCTTTAATTAAGAAGCTTTTAGTGTCACCATGAGGACACTGAAATAGAATCTGTCTTTTCTGCTTCTGTCTGTGGAATAATCTCCCCATGCACATCAGAGAGGCTCCATCACTGGCGGTTTTTAAAACAAAACTTAAAACTTATTTTTATTCACTGGCTTTTAACACAGCATGAGACTCTGCTTCTGTTTTATTGTGCTGCTGTCTTAATATGTGTATGTTTTATTTATGTTTTATTTATTGTTTTAATGTTTTAATTTATTGTTTATTGTACAGCACTTTGTTTCAGCGGCTGCTGTTTAAAGCGCTTTATAAATAAAGTTCAGTTCAGTTCTGTTGACTAAATGGACTTGTGTGTTTGAGATGTTTTTGTGTTTGATGTGTTCTGATTTGGTTTGTGTCTAACCAGGTGTAGATAATGACGTTTAACTGATGGCTACAGTTCTTTCCTGTCTGGTGTGGTTCTCTAGAAACAAACATGAAGCCATCTAGTCCATTTAGTGGGAGTTTAAAGTAGTTTCTGTCTGGTGATGAACTCAGTTTGAACCTTTTAAATGATCTATAGAATAGCTTTACTTTTAATCCGACAACTCGGTAAGGAAAGGATGGTTTTATCTTGCTGACATGTTTCTGCTGCATCTGCAGTCTTCTTCAGAGCGTCAGACGACGTGTTGATGGCGTGTTGATGGCGTGTTGATGATGTGTTGATGGCGTGTTGATGACAGTGTTCTGTTGTCCCTTCTACAGGGCTCTGAATCAGGGCATGGCAGAGCCCTGTCTGATTTTATCACTTGGTGCGAAGACAATTATCTTGATCTTAACGTTACAAAAACAAAAGACATGATAATTGACTTCAGGAAAAAACGTGCAAAACAGGAAGTCAGCATCATAAACAAAGAAGAGGTCGAAATCATAGACACGTACAGATACTTGGGCACAATATTCGACTCCGACCTCAAGTTTGACAAAAACATGGAGGTCATTTCAAAAAAAGGCCAACAACCTATTTACCTGCTGCGGAAACTGAACTCTTTTAATGTATCTAAACCCATTTCATCTGTCTTTTATCGTTCTTTTATTGAGAGTCTTTTAACCTTTTCTTTTATATCATGGTTTCATGGGCTGTCAGTAAAAAACAAAAACACGTTGTCCAGCATAGTTGGGACTTGTGCTAGAGTCATGGATGTGCAGACTACTGACCTACACTCTCTATGGAGCAGGCAGGTGCTCCACAAAGCTAAGAGCATTATTGCACACTCTGACCATGTACTGACACACAGGTTTGTGTTGATGCCCTCTGGGAGGCGCTATCTCACTCCATCTCTTTTATTCCTTCCGCCATTAGGCTTTTAAATGACAGTGACCGTGTTGTTTATAGTTTTACATGTAGTTTTAAATGTAGTGAGGTATATATTGATATTGTTGCACTTTGTCACTGTTGCACTTTATTGCTGAACCCTGACTATTGACAGATCCAAGTCAAATGTATGTGGAATGTGTGTTTCATGTCCTGTCCTGCTGCGACCCATGTCTGCAAACTGAATTGCCCCTAGGGGATAAATAAAGTTTTCTGAATCTGAATCTGAAAATGACAAAACAAAGAAATCTCAGGTAGCTCTACTTAACATCTAAAAATTCAGGTCTTATAGACATGCTTATTCAAACAATAACAAGCAAAAATAGCTAATTTAGCATTTAATTACATAATCTGAATACCCATTTTCTGGTTATTCTTGAGTCAGTAGAAATAATCTCAACCTTTTGCAAACGGTGGTCACATACAACTGTAAGTTCAAGAACTGTGGTAGTGAGTCACATGTGATGACGTGTTTTCTCATTATGGGATGTATGGGTTCTGTTGTCCCTCAGATATATGGAATGCTGATTATGTCTTCATTTTTGTTGTCTGTTTTTTGTGTATGTTTTGTTTTTGTTTGTTTTAGTTTTTTCTCTTTGTTTTGGCTTGTTGTTTTCCTTTGTTTATGGCCCATATGGGATATTGGTAGTGTGTGAGTGAGTTCTGATGTGTTTTTCCTCCTCCTGTCTGTCTTTATCATCGGTTATGATGCTGGTCTGTTCTAATAGTGTTCTAACTGGTAGTTTGTGTTCTGTGGATGTTCTGATGTCCAGAGGAGGTTCTGGTCCGTTCTAATAGTGTTCTAACTGGTAGTTTGTGTTCTGTGGATGTTCTGATGTCCAGAGGAGGTTCTGGTCTGTTCTAATAGTGTTCTAACTGGTAGTTTGTGTTCTGTGGATGTTCTGATGTCCAGAGGAGGTTCTGGTCCGTGTGTGTGGGTTTCCTGTAAACTGTTATTTTGATGCTGCTGTCTTCTCTGTGGTGAATGTTCATGTCCAGGAATGAAATGGTCCGGTTTATTTCCTCTTCCTGTGTGGATTGTATGTTTCCCGTGTCGTCCATGTTGTTCAGATGATCAGTGAGTTCTTGTGTGTGTCCAGATTTTATTATTTCCAGGATGTCGTGGACGTATCTTCTCCAGAGTGTGGGTCTGCAGAGCGGGGATGGCTTTGGTTTCCAGGTCCTCCATGAAAAAGTTACTCATTATGGCTGAAAGTGGATCTTTTTTTCAACTTTATTTTACCAGGTAAGATCAGATGAGAACAGTTTCTCCTTTACAATGATGACCTGGCCAGATGTGTCATTGCTAAACCTGGTTTCTGACTGTAGATTATTCCTTTCAACTGAAAACAGGTGGATTTGGTAATAAACCGGAGTAATGTGATGATGTCGTCTACTGGGAGGTTTGTGTGTTCTTTCAGTGTCCTGTCCTTCATGAGTCGTTCCTGTACGATGTGTAATGTGACGTCTACGGGGTTTTAGTGATGAATGAAACTACGTCATGTCATATGAATATCTCCTCTTTTTCTACTGTGATATGGTTAGTTCTTGTCCAGTTGTTTGGAGTTCTTGCAGTGATGTTGTGATGTACCAAGGAGGGGTTTGATGATTTCTACCAGAGCTTTATAAAGGTTGTAGGTGACTGATCTGATGCTGTCCACTATGTGGTGCAGTGCAGTGTCTTTTTGTGTATTTTGGGTGTTCCATATATCTGGGGGGGGTAACATTGGATGTGGGTATCAGATGGTTTTAGGCTTCCTGTGTTTTTAGGGTCCTTTGCTTTTGTTCTATGGGATGTTTTTTTTTCCAGTATTTCATTAAATTATCTGCTGCAGAGAGAAAAGGAATAAAAGGAGACAGAAATGAGGGCAAATGTGTTCAAAACAAGTTAAACATCATGCAAAATGCCTCAAACCTGCTCAAAAACAATAAAACTGACTGAAATGACTCAAAAGCTCGAAATTTGTCTAAACAATTTACAATATTGTGCAAAATACCTCAAAGCAAGATAAAAACTGACTTGAAATTCTTTGAAAAGACTAAAAAAAATCTAAATTTGTCAAAAACAACTTAAAATATTGTACAAAAATTCCTCAAAACATAAAAACTGACTTAAATATGTCTAAAATGACTTAAAAGCTCAAAATTTGTCCAAAACA
The DNA here is from genome assembly GCA_003047355.2 of Amphiprion percula. Taxonomy (NCBI): domain Eukaryota; kingdom Metazoa; phylum Chordata; class Actinopteri; family Pomacentridae; genus Amphiprion; species Amphiprion percula. The sequence goes on from PYAM01000078.1 coordinate 9,574, forward strand.
AGTTAAAAATATTTGTCTCATAACCAAAATGTATCATGACCTGCTCAAAATGATAAAAACTGACTTGAAAATGTCTGAAATGACTTAAAAGCTTAAAATTCAACCAAAATGACTTAGAATTTGCCCAAAACTAATTAAAGTTCTGCACAAAATCACTGGAAACTTCAGTCTTGACTCATAATGTGTCCAAATGCATAAAGTTCCTGCTTTTGGGCCTGAATTTTAATACAGGTGTAACCAGGTGGTAAACAGAGGCAAGTAAATATCCTGAAAACCACTGAAATCCCTGTTTGTGACTCTTCTGCTGATTGTCGTTTTGGACAGCAGGGGGCGTATTGTTATTGTTGTATTGGGGGTAGTTTTGAGGTCAAAGGGCAAGATACTGGAAGTGGTGGGAACAGAACAAAGGGTTACTGGTTACTGTGGGACAGTAAGAAAATGTAAATAATACCGTGCTATGAAAGACTGAATTATGAAATACAGTGACTGGGTGGTAAATAGTTTGTTATTTGCATTAAAAATCCACTTTATGTCCGTGTACTGTGCTGAGGAGTAGCGACAGTTAGAGCAGTGGTTCCCAACCTGTTTGGCTTGGAGCCCCCCCTATAAGCTGCACTCCAGCCCCCAGCGGGCGTAACTCCATCTTTAGCAGAGAAACCAAGCTCCAGCAGTGTTTGTCCATCATACATGAGCAGCGACTTGATTTGTTGAGTGCCGAGGGTGAACTACAATAATATCATCAACAAAACTGACAGTGAGAGACAAGCTGCCACACACACTGGCACCATCTTGACCCAAGCTGATCAATCATGATGTTCTTAGTTCCATGAAATATGAATGTATTATTATATGCATTGTGTTTTTGTGTTGGTTAATGATGAGATATTTCTAACTGCTTTTGTGTTACTGCAGTATGTGTTTAGAACAGAGGCTTATAGAGGGCAGTGTGGTAACTGTGGGTTTTATTTGCCCACTAGTGCCACAGCCGTATGTTTCTGTTTTTAGTACTATTTCTGGTGCTGTTTCTCATATTTCTACTAATGTGTTGCGCCATAGGTTTTTGTAAAACACAATTCATTGTATAAATTCTATTAGATGTAAAGAACTTGGGAAACAAAGAACCCCCACAAATTTAATTTGAAGTATTGGTTTCTGATTTAACCCGGCTTCAAATCTAATGTTAGATTCAGTGTTAAATCCACAAACAGAGAGACTTTTGGTGACTTTTCAGAGCGTATTTTAACATAAACTCAGACTTTTGATAGGGCTGGGCGATAAATTGATTTTATCGATTAATTCGAGTTTGTACTTAATGTCGATTTGTTTTTATGAAAATCGATTTTCTCATCAACATCCGCCACCAGCGCCTGCCTGCTGGGCTCCTGTAGTTCAGAGTGCGCCCACTGCGGGCTGCAGCTCATTTGCATTAAGTAGACTGGACTCCGGCGTGAGGAGATTAGGTAGGGGGCAAAAAAAAAATTGGGTGAATGGGGATTTTTTGTGAAAAAATCGGAGATTTTTTTTTTAAGGCCATATCGCCCAGCCCTAACTTTTGATGACTTTTCTGTTTGTATTTTAACATAAACTCAGACTTTTATTGAGTTTTCAGAGCATATTTTAACATAAACTCAGACTTTTATTGACTTTTCAGAGTGTATTTTAACATAAACTCAGACTTTTATTGGCTTTTCAGAGCGTATTTTAACATAAACTTAGACTTTTATTGACTCTTCAGAGCGTATTTTAACATAAACTCAGACTTTTATTGACTTTTCAGAGCATATTTTAACATAAACTCAGACTGTTGACTTTTCAGAGCGTATTTTAACATAAACTCAGACTTTTGGTGACTTTTCTGTTTGGATTTTAACATAAACTCAGACTGTTATTGACTTTTCAGAGCGTATTTTAACATAAACTCAGACTTTTATTGGCTTTTCAGAGCGTATTTTAACATTCGGAGCTCTAACTCAGACTTTCCTCTCTTCTCCAGCATTAAAACTTGTCTGCAGAGAGAAAAGAACGACTCCGTTTTTTGCCAGACTGGAGGATGTTGGAGGGAGTCTGTTAATCTCTCTGGACCTGACATTTGAAAACCTCCACCTCTCCTCACCCTCCCAGCCCACTGATGTGAGGAAATCCAGCTCTGAACAGACTGAACTTCTAAATCCCTCCTGGAAGCTTCACCCTGAACAGACAACTGCAACGCCGTGGTAACGGGCAGATTACAGGTAACAGGTGTAAACTGTTAGTAACACTCAGAGTCACGTGATGCTGCTCCGTTTATGTAGCGAGGCAGAAAATAAGGACGGGAAGCCGCCACATTTAACAGATCAGAGTTTCCACAGACCAACAGTTCACTCTATTTATGCACTCTGAGAGGAAATTTATCGCTTATTTCTGTCAACCAAACTGGGTCAACATCATAATGTAGCATCAACTTCACATCACGTGGAATTTACACTGGAATTTATAAAGAAGCTGAGAGAAAACTGAATTCAAGTTGAGCTAAATTAACCTTCATTGTTACCTTGTCTGACAAAAATCAGCAAAAAAAATCCCCAAATTTCTGAAAATTTTGGAAAACCTTCAGGAAGAAAATTGCAATAACTCCTTAAAAGTTTCCTTTAAAAGTTTTATTCATAAAAATTTCCTAAATTTGGCAAGAAAAATCTTGTAAATATATTTAAAAAATGAGTAAAAATCTTCCAAAAAAATCCTAAAAATATCCAGTGATTTTATTTTTTATATATATATATATATATATTTCAATAAAACTTGTAATGCTTTCTTTAAGAGCATTCATAAAAAATTCTGTGAAATTTGCTGGATTTTAGTTGATTTTGTTGTGAATGTTATTCACAAACATTTTAACATTTCTTTGAACTGTAAACTGTCTGAAAATGACAAAAAAGATGAAACTTGGTGCAAAATTACTGACAAATTTCTCCTAATGAGATCAAACTTTGACAAACTGACTTGAAATTATCTGAAATTACCCATGATTTTTCCAAAAAGATTAAGAATTTGTGCATAAGTGGATTAAAAAGTGAATTCAAATTGAAGTGAATTCAAATTGAGGTATCTCTATTCTTCTATTTGCTTGTTTGGACTCAACAACAATTAAGACAATTTCACCAATTTTACTCAAGATTTGGCAAAAGTTCAACTAAAATAACTGGAAACTGTTCAAAATGAATCCAAATGACTTGATTTGCTCAAAAAAGCGGAATCTTTGTGCAAAATGATCCAAAAACTTTTTCTAATTGACTAAATTGTATAAAATTACCCAAACATTTGCCCAAAAAGATTCAAAATGTATGCGATAAGTTGATGTGATCTTCTTGTTAAGCACATTTAACTTCTAGAATTAGGGTTAGGGCTTTAGGAATCTAACGTTCCTAAAACTGAAACATTGTCCATCCTCCAGACGGATATAAGACCCAACCGGCCTCTGGGGCGGCGTTTGGTGAAGTTATCTCTGGAGGCTGCTGGAGGATAAATGTGGAGATCTGCAGATAGAAGCCAAGAAGATGGACGGAGCTGGAGAGGAAGAAGATCTACAGTGGTGTTCAAAATAATAGCAGTCCCACATCACTTTATCAGGACCGTCAGTGTTGATTTAACTTATTTCTGTAAGTTATACCTTGAAAAAAGAAACGGGGTGCTGGGGGGAGGAGGGGAGCAGGGCCGTGCAGAGACCTTTGGAGGGGCAGGTGCTCAAAGTTAAAAGGGGGCACATGGAGCAAGAATTTGAAACATCATACAGAAACATACCTCATAATACAAGGTGCAGCAGTGGCTAAGTCTCAGGACTGCTGATCAGAAGGTCATTGGTTCAAACTCTGACCTGTGATGTAGTGTATGTGAGAAAAATTATTATTTTGAAGCTGAATTTACATCACCATTAGACACTGGACTGTTTAACTGTGGCTACTCTTCCTGGAGTCCTTGCTTTTAAATTTCATACCTTTTCCAGACATGTACTGTAGAGCCACGGATTTGCTCCATGGTGCTGATTCATAATCTGCCCTTTATTATTCGTAGTGCTAATAATAAGTTTAAAAACAATTAAATGATATAGGAATCATGTATTTAAATGTATTTGTACTTTTATTCAGTTTGACTATCCACTTTGCACAAGACAGCAAGGTTCTAAAAGTTTATATTTTATATTTAGGCATATTATATTTAATTTGTCTATATATACAAATGTTATAAACAAGTACTGATATCTTTAAATGAGAGGTTGAGAAAATCACAATTCAAATTCTTCTAATTATTATTGTATTTATACTGCAATAGTCCAAAATTATGTGAAAATGCATGTACGTAGTTTCAGTGAAATAACATAACCTCTGTCTCATTGCCTCTAGAAACAGGAAACACACTGCAACTCACTGACAGTAAAATAATACATCTCTCTGATACACTTTGCCCATGACAACAGAAACATACAGAAACAAAAAGAAGCCTGGCAGACTTTATCCTCTCAGCAGCTGTGTGGTTAACTAGCGGCTAGAACTGATGACAGGTGTGTGTTAGAGTCAGACACACACACACAGGATGCTCACTTCATCAGTCATCTTGCAAAAATACACCGTACATAAACGAATCCCGCTGCAGAACCTCCTCTCCATCAGGACCATCAGTTGTTGATGTCCTCCCTCGGGTCTCCGGTTTCTAGACTAGCGGCGCTAGCGCAGAGCTACAGGGAACATCTGGACCCCTCAGAGCAGTGGGGGACGTCTACGTAGATCACGTGACCGACCGACGGTAGATCTGAATTATTTTTAGTTTTGTTTTATTTATTATTTTGGTCCTCAGAGACTTTTACACACACACACTTACAAATAAAAACAAAATTAAATAGAATTAAAAAACAACTTTGACAACAGGGCACTTTGGGCATCAAGGAGCAAAGGGGCAGGTGCGTCGGCCCCCTCCGCCTCCCCCCACCCCCCTCCGCCCTCCCCTGCTGAAGAAATACCATAATCTTGGGATTAATCAAAAATAAAACCCTAACTCTATGATATACAAGAACTGTCGACCTCACCTGTTGTCTAAACGGGACAAACCACAGTATTTCAACCCCAACTTAATTATTGACAAAACAATATAGAAAACAGCGGCGGACTACTTCCAGCTGCGGAGGGACACCCTTTTCCAGCTAGCTGCAATCTGACGCAGTGACGCAGCAGAGTGCAACTGACCAGGGCGGAGGGATACGTCATTCTGCTGGGAGAAGAGACACCGCGAGGAGGTAAGTTATCTTCTGAAAGTGCTTTTGAGTTTTTGTTGATAAAATTTAATAACAATGGCGGTTTCTTCTGTGATAAAATGGAATAAAATCAGCACATTGACAGAGCTTTGCGAATATGACTACATTTCCGTGTTTTTCTCTATGCTAATCCATGGCGTTAATCATAGTTTGAAATGGCGCATTAGTAAACTACACCACTGTTGTCAATGGCGGACATTTTAGTTGAGGGGCGTTCATTTAGGTTAGAATGCTTCCAACGAGACAGGAGCAATAAAAAAAAACTTTGGAATTCAACATTTGCCTGCAAGCAACTTCTGGCTAACGTTACCCTTTTGTTAGCTAGCTAGTTTGCACACAGTTAAAGTTGTGCCGGTATGCCCGCGAAACTGAGCCCCCCCTCCCCTCCCCGGATCAAAAGGCCGCTATTTGTCTATTTGTCCATCTGCACGGTAAGTTTTAACTTGTGAAAATAACACGTTAATGAAGTCTAAAGACTTGGACGCTTATATTTACTGCATATAGTCAACGTATTGTCGATGGTCCGAGTGTTTGAGGGGAGGCATTTGTGTTGTACGACGTATAGTAATGAAACGAGCTGAAATACTGTGAATTTCTTGCATTCACGCTGTTTATCTACCATCGCTCTCTCTCTCTGATCATCTCTTGCTCGCTCTATCACAACAGAGCTCCTCTACCGCAGCTGCTCTGGGGATGAAGATCTCTGTCAGGGGTGCAGCACTGTCTGAACTGTGTGCTTGTCTAGTTTATCTTACTCTACTTTTACTACCTACCCTACAGTCTACTGTTAATCTGGTGTATTAAATTGATTTATTCCATAAAAGGTCAGAAAATAATATTGATGTAGTTCTTTTTTTTAAATTCCAAAATATTTTTATTGTTTTTCACATGAAAATATCAGTACATTTGTATAAATTCAATGGCTCACAAGGTCTTCTTAACCTCTGACTATGGTTCAAAACAACACCATTTAACAGTTTGTTTGTGGCCATTTTGGCTCCCAACATACTGAGTCTGTTGAATTTTTTTAGATTTTTTATCTTTTTTGCCTACTTTTTACTGCATAAAGTTTTTAACTAACAATCAATTTCTTATCGATTAGCATATAAAAATATTCATTGATTTTAATATTTTTAACCCGTTCAAATGCCGTTGTTTGCACAAAGCACTTGTTGAAAAACAACCTCAGAAATGACCATTATCTATATTCCAGTGCTATCGGTTTTTCTGGTTTTATAATAGCACAGTCTGAGAATGTAATTCATTACAGCAACACTGATTATGATGCATTATTATTTTTTGAGCATAGAGAGGGTTGAGCCTTAACCCTAACCCTTCTCTCAGCGTGTCGTGGCCAAAAATGGCCACCCCGTTTGATTCTCAAAATGCTTTAAAATTTATATATATTTTTTTAAAAATTCCACTCTTTCATCAGCTTAATTTTTCAAATTTCGCATCAGTTGTGATCATGAAAACCATAAAATTTCATTCAAATTCAGATTTTTAACCCTTTAAATGCCTTTTAGATCACATAATGCTAATGATCTAAAAGGGGAGAAACGCATAAAATCACATTTTAACCAACTAATACATGCTTCCTGATTTAGTTTTTAAGCATAATTGCAGCTATATAAATGTCAAAAAACAAAAAAACTCCCTCTCAGCGTGTTTGGGCCAAAAATGGCCACCCCTGTTTGCAGTCTCAAAATGCTTTAAAATTAATATATATTAAAAATATTTTTCCACTTTTACCAACTTGATTTTTAAAATTTGCATCAGTTCTGGCCATGGAAACCATAAAACCAGAATTTTGACCCTTTAAATGCCTGTTAGACAACATAATGATTTATAAAGGGAGAAAAGCACAAAATCACTTTTTAAAATAAAAATAATACATGCTGCCTGATTAATTTTGCTAAATGTTTGTCAATAATTAGCAGTATCAATGATTTTTATGCATCATTAACTTTTTTGTGCACTGACAAAAAAAAGAAGAAAACTACCACCTAGTGTTTTTAGAAAATGCAGTAAAAAAAAAAACGCATTATTTTCTACTTTCAACAGTCAAGTTTTTAAAATTAGAATCAGTCTTGACCACGAAATCCAAAATTTCTTTCAGCTTCAGAATTTTAAATCTTTAAATTTGATTTGAGAAAAAAATGCACAATACTTGTTTACTTTGAAAAACAACAACATTTATTTTTATAGAGGGGTGGTACTGGATTGAAATGCAGGGTCTCTTTATTAGTGGGAAACCAAAGAATTTTCCCATTATGAGATATCCATTCAGCCGCCAGCTCCTCTGTATCTGCCATTACCTGTGGCTGTGTTTTTTTGTTTAACCGCTGTGTCTGTATTGTCCTCACCCCCTGAGGAGGAAGAATCAGGTACTGGCTGGTACTCCTCATCATCAGTAGAGTGGTGCTGTCATCCTCTGAGGAGGATGTGTCCTCATCTTCACGAGAGGATGTGTCCTCATCTTTGGTAGATGTCGTCTCTTCAAGTGCAGTGGATTTCTCCCCATCTTCGCTCTCTGATCGCATCACAAACTCAAGTGCTTGAAGCAGTGAATATGACCTTCTCGCCATCTTGCCAGAGTAAAAATGATCTGGGAGCTGTTGGGCTGCTGATAGCATTAGTACTGACTGCACCTGCATAAAGTCCAGGACAGATTTCTAAACAGTGTTGTAGATTGTTTTTGTTTGCCCTGCAGCTGCATCTTTGCAAGATGTCCTGTTATTTTTTTTTTGGAGACTAGATATTTGGGTGTCTGAGGTCTATTCTGTAGTTGTGTGTGGCACTTTTTATGAAAACAACAAAGCTACAGTTGCTTTCAACATGTGCATCAAAGTCAAGTTTGCCTGGGACACTCAAAGCTCAACAGCCTGCATCAGCAGAAATTCACTGCAAGCTGGATCTAAGATGCAATAATTTATTTCTCTCTACATTTTTTTGTGCTGCAATTTCATGTACAGACACACTTTTCATTATCTGACATCCTTAAGATCACACCTGTGTCAGAATTGTGTCATTCATTTACTCCATTGGAGGGCAGTAAGTCATCATACGCCCCTATTGGAAACTAAGAATATTACATGAAATTGCTCCTTTGGCCAAAAATAGACAAATGACATAATCTGGTAGAAAACATTAAAAACTGCAATTTTGAAATGTTGAGTTAGGAATGAAAGCAATTTTACCCAACTTGTATGCTTTAGTACTGTGAATAACAAGGAATGAAAAAATGTAGTTTACATGGGTTTCAATTGGCCAAAAATGGCCACGATGGAGCCAAGAGGTACAATTGTATGTATACAGTATATGAGCTGAAGATGAGCTAAGAGCTGAAGTTGAAAATTGAAAGATCTGAAAAGAATCCAGACCCCAAGGAAATTTCATTCCATTTGCATTAACACAGCTGAAATGGTCAAAAAAAGAAAGCAAAATTGATTCACATTATCCTTTTTCAAAACATGCAGCTCATTTTGGGTTTTTTTCTCTTGCAGTTGTATAAAGCAGCCATTTCATCAAGCAGGAGGTTGACCCTTCAAAGTGTTATGCAGCGCCTTGATAAAGAGGTATGTATGGCGTGAATTTGTCAATGTGAACTGTAGTGAACTAGTATTGCATGAGCTCACTTTTGTCTAACTTTATGTAGGACACAAATCAGAATAGGAGGACAGCTGCCCTTCTTGGTGGTCGGAGGATAACAAACGAGGAAGACCAACGTCAGGATGTAAGAAAATTAACATGTTTATATTAATCATTGACTAGATTTACTGATATTCATTTTAAACAAAAGTAAACATTCCTTTTTCCCCACAACATTGCAGAACCTTTTTCATTACCACTTTCAGTTTTTATTAGGTCACCTGAGGCAAATTGAAGGACCTAAATTAATTACAAATTTTAAAGATCCCCGGCTGCCCAGAATCCTATCCAGATATGGTAGAATCCAATACACTTTGTGGATGGAAGGGTCCAGGCCCCAGGGTTTCACATCTGGCAAAGTTTATTTCCCTTATCTATAGTAATCGTAACCTTGATGCCCTAGAAATTAAGATCTTGATAAGTTTGTGAAGTTTGCATTCAATCCTCAAGTAATGAAGCCGCTAAAGTAGGGTGACAAAAACCCACACCCACTCCACATCACACATCTCTGAATTAAAAACATTGGCTTAATCGCTGATGGAGCTGAAAAAATCTGACCCACCAGCATTAGGTGTTTGCTTCTTACATGACATGTAAGCAGCATAAATCCTAAAATCACGCACTTTGTTGAACATAAATTGATTTAGTTATGTGGTATACCATTCAAAACAGTGCATTCGTATTTTTTTTTCCATAAACAACAAAACTGACTACATTCAAAATATCAGTGACCGTCAAGTGCACGGGCCTCTTGTTTTTGTTTTGTTTTAAGCTTTGCTCTCCATGCTTGTTGCCGGCTCCTCAGTACCATTCAAGGTAGGTAGTCCAGCGCTGCAACTCAATGACAGGAACTAAAATGGGGTCGTGGTGGGATCTTTCTTTGCACTCATCTCATCTGTCGTCGTCTGAAGCCCAGCCAGCCTCCAGTTGCGGGCCCAATATTAATCTTTTACTGTAATATTTTCTCTAATATTCATCTTTTTACTGCAAAATTTTAGCTCTAACATTCACATTTTACTGCAGTATTTTTGCTCTAATATTCATCTTTCACTGCAGTATTTTAGCTTTAATATTCGCATTTTTCTGTCGTATTTTCATCTTTTTTGCAGTATTTTAGCTCTAATATTCACATTTTACTGCAGTATTTTAGCTCTAATATTCATCATTTACTGCAGTGTTTTAGCTCTAATATTCATCCAGAGTCTCCGTCTCTCTCTCTGTGTCTGTCTCTCTGTCTGTGTCTCTCTTTCTCTGTCTGTTGTGTCTGTCTCTGTCTTTCTCTGTGTATCTCTCTGTCTGTCCCTCTCTCTGTCAGTCTGTCTGTCTCTGTCTGTCTGTCTGTGTCTCTCTGTCTGTCTCTCTCCCTCTCTGTCTGTGTCTCTCTTTCTCTCTGTCTTTCTCTCTCTCCCTCTCTGTCTCTCTCTGTCGGTGTTTGTATGTGTCTCTGTCTGTCTGTCAGTCTGTGTCTCTCATTGTCTCTCTCTCGGTGTCTCTCTCTCTCTGTCTGTGTCTTTGTTGTCTCTCTTGGTCTGTGTCTCTCTCTCTCTGTTCTCAGTCTGTGTGTGTGTCTCACTGTGTTTGTGTCTCTCTGTTTATCTGCCTTTCTGTGTCTGTTGGTCTGTGTCTCTCTCTCGCTGTCTGTCCTCTAGCTGCAGGCTCCTGTTGCCCCGGTCTCTGAGCACTGCCGGCCGACGCTGGTTGGCTGGCTGGCTCCCTCCTGTTGCCCCGGTCTGAGAACCAGCGCATGTGTTGTTGCCCCGATATGAGAGCACAGTGCTGTCTTGTTGCCCCGGTCTGAGAACAGAGTGCTGTCTTGTTGCCCCGGTCTGAGAGCACAGCGCTGTCTGTTGCCCCGGTCTGAGAACAGGTGCTGTCTTGTTGCCCCGGTCTGAGGAGCACAGCGCTGTCCTGTTGCCCCGGTCTGAGAACAGAGTGCTGTCTTGTTGCCCCGGGTCTGAGAGCACAGCACTTGTCTTGTTGCCCCGGTCTGAGAGCCCAACGCTCTGCTGTTGCCCCGGTCTGAGAGCACAGCGCTGTCTTGTTGCCCCGGTCTGAGAGCACAGCGCTGTCTTGTTTGCCCCGGTCTGAGAGCACAGCGCTGTCTTGTTGCCCCGGTCTGAGAGCCCCAGCGCTCTCCTGTTTGCCCCCGGTCTGAGAGCACAGCGCTGTCCTGTTGCCCCGGTCTGAGAACAGAGTGCTGTCTTGTTGCCCCAGTCTGAGCGCACAGCGCTCTCCTGTTGCCCCGGTCTGAGAGCCCAGCGCTGTCTTGTTGCCCCGGTCTGAGAGCGCAGCCCTCTCCTGTTGCCCTGGTCTGAGAACACAGTGCTGTCTTGTTGCCCCGGTCTGAGAGCACAGCGCTGTCTTGTTGCCTGGTCTGAGAGCACAGTGCTCTGCTGTTGCCCCGGTTTGAGAGCACCAATGCTGCTTTGTTGGCCCGGTATGAAAGTACAGTGCTGTTTTGTTGCCCCGGTCTGAGAGCCCAGCCCTCTCCTGTTGCTGGCTGTTGTCACCTCCGCTGTCTTGGGTTCTCTGAGCTCTGGTCGCTTCCACTGTCTTGGGTTCTCTGGGCTGTGGTCCGCACCGCTGTCTTGGGTTCTCTAAACTCTGTCTTTCTCTCTGACCTTTGTCTGTCTGTCCCCTCTACCTCTGGTGGCCTCCGCTGTTTTCGGTTTCTCTTAACTCTTTCGATGTGTTTCTCTCTCTGAGCTTTGGTCTGTTTGTCTGTCTCTTTGATCTCTGTCTGTCTATCTCTTTGAGCTTTGTCTATCTGTCTCTGCCCTCTGTCTGTTTTCTCTCTGAGCTCTGGTTGCTTCCACTGTCTTGGGTTCTCTGAGCTCTGGTGGCCTCCGCTGTCTTGGGTTCTCCGGACTGTGGTCGCCTCCGCTGTCTTGGGTTCTCCGGGCTGTGGTCGCCTCCGCTGTCTTGGGTTCTCCGGGCTGTGGTCGCCTCCCCTGTCTTGGGTTCTCCGTTGCTGTTGTTGCCGCCGCTGTCTTGGGTTCTCCGTGCTGTGGTCGCCTCTGCTGTCTTGGGTTCTCCGCCGCTGTGGTCGCTTCCGCTGTCTTGGGTTCTCCGGGCTTTGGTCGCTTCCGCTGTCTTGGGTTCTCCGGGCTGTGGTCGCCTCCGCTGTCTTGGGTTCTCCGGGCTGTGGTTTCCTCCGCTGTCTTGGGTTCTCCGGGCTGTGGTCGCCCCGCTGTCTTGGGTTCTCCGTGCTGTGGTCGCCTCCGCTGTCTTGGGTTCTCCGGGCTGTGGTCGCCTCCGCTGTCTTGGGTTCTAAGTGCTGTGGTCGCTTCCGCTGTCTCGGGTTCTCCGGGCTTTGGTCGCTTCCGCTGTCTCGGGTTCTCCGTGCTGTGGTCGCTTCCGCTGTCTTGGGTTCTCTGGGCTGTGGTCGCCACCGCTGTCTTGGGTTCTCTAAACTCTGTCTTTCTCTCTGACCTTTGTCTGTCTGTCCCCTCTACCTCTGGTGGCCTCCGCTGTTTTCGGTTCTCTTAACTCTTTCGATGTGTTTCTCTCTCTGAGCTTTGTCTGTTTGTCTGTCTCTTTGATCTCTGTCTGTCTATCTCTTTGAGCTTTGTCTATCTGTCTCTGCCCTCTGTCTGTTTTTCTCTCTGAGCTCTGGTTGCTTCCACTGTCTTGGGTTCTCTGAGCTCTGGTGGCCTCCGCTGTCTTGGGTTCTCCGGACTGTGGTCGCCTCGCTGTCTTGGGTTCTCCGGGCTGTGGTCGCCTCCGCTGTCTTCGGTTCTCCGGGCTGTGGTCGCCCTCCCCTGTCTTGGGTTCTCCGTGCTGTTGTCGCCTCCGCTGTCTTGGGTTCTCCGTGCTGTGGTCGCCTCCGCTGTCTTGGGTTCTCCGCGCTGTGGTCGCTTCCGCTGTCTTGGGTTCTCCGGCTTTGGTCGCTTCCGCTGTCTTGGGTTCTCCGGGCTGTGGTCGCCTCGCTGTCTTGGGTTCTCCGGGCTGTGGTCGCTTCCGCTGTCTTGGGTTCTCCGGGGCTGTGGTCGCCTCCAATGTCTTGGGTTCTCCGTGCTGTGGTCGCTTCCGCTGTCTTGGGTTCTCCGGGCTGTGGTCGCCTCCGCTGTCTTGGGTTCTCCGGGCTTGTGGTTGCCTCCGCTGTCTTGGATTCTCCGGGCTGTGGGCGCTTCTGCTGTCCTTGGGCGCTTCTGCTGTCTTGGGCGCTTCTGCTGTCTTGGGTTTCTCCGTGCTGTGGTCGCTTCCACTGTCTTGGGTTCTCCGGGCTGTGGTCGCCTCCGCTGTCTTGGATTCTCCGGACTGGGGTCGCCTCCGCTGTCTTGGGTCTCCGGGCTGTGGTTTCCTCCGCTGTCTTGGGTTCTCCGGCTGTGGTCGCCTCCGCTGTCTTGGGTTCTCCGTGCTGTGGTCTTCTCCGCTGTCTTGGGTTTCTCCGGGCTGTGGTCGCCTCCGCTGTCTTGGGTTCTAAGTGCTGTGGTTGCTTCCGCTGTCTCGGGTTCTCCGGGCTGTGGTCGCCTCCGCTGTCTCGGGTTTCTCCGGGCTTTGGTCGCTTCCGCTGTCTTGGGTTCTCCGTGCTGTGGTTGCTTCCGCTGTCTTGGGTTCTCCGGGCTGTGGTTGCCTCCGCTGTCTTGGGTTCTCCGGGCTGTGGTCGCCTCCGCTGTCTTGGGTTCTCTAAACTCTGTCTTTCTCTCTGACCTTTGTCTGTCTTTCCCCTTGACCTCTGGTGGCCTCCGCTGTTTTCGGATCTCTGAACTCTTTCTATCTGTCTCTCTCTCCGAGCTTTTTCTGTCTGTCTGTCTCTTTGACCTCTGTTTATGTCTTTGAGCTTTTCCTGTCTGTCTGTCTCTGCTCTCTGTCTGTTTGTCTGTCTGAGCTCTAGTTGCTTCCGCTGGTCTTGGGTTCTCCGGGCTGTGGTCGCCTCCGCTGTCTTGGGTTCTCCGGGCTGTGGTCGTCTCCGCTGTCTTTGGTTGTCCGTGTTGTGGTCGCCTCCGCTGTCTTGGGTTCTCCGGGCTGTGGTCGCCTCCGCTGTCTTGGGTTCTCCGGGCTGTGGTCGCCTCCGCTGTCTTGGGTTCTCCGGGCTGTGGTCGCCTCCGCTGTCTTGGGTTCTCCATGCTGTGGTCGCTTCCGCTGTCTTGGGTTCTCCGGGCTGTGGTCGCCTCCGCTGTCTTGGTTTTTCCGGGCTGGGGTCGCCTCCGCTGTCTTGGGTTCTCTGGGCTGTGGTCGCTTCCGCTGTCTTGGGTCTCCGGGCAGCGGTCGCCTCCGCTGTCTTGGGTTCTCCGTGCTGTGGTCGCCTCCGCTGTCTTGGTTCTCCGGGCTGTGGTCTCCTCCGCTGTCTTGGGTTCTCCGGACTGTGGTCACCTCCGCTGTCTGGGTTCTCCGGGCTGTGGTCGCCTCCGCTGTCTTGGGTTCTCCGGGCTGTGGTCGCCTCCGCTGTCTTGGGTTCTCTAAACTCTGTCTTTCTCTCTGACCTTTGTCTGTCTTTCCCCTTGACCTCTGGTGGCCTCCGCTGTTTTCGGATCTCTGAAATCTTTCTATCTGTCTCTCTCCTCTGAGCTTTTTCTGTCTGTCTGTCTCTTTGACCTCCGCTTATGTCTTTGAGCTCTTCCTGTCTGTCTGTCTCTGCTCTCTGTCTGTTTGTCTCTCTGAGCTCGAGTTGCTTCCGCTGTCTTGGGTTCTCTGGGCTCTGGTCGCTTCCCCTGTCTTGGGTTCTTCGGACTGTGGTTTCCTCCGCTGTCTGGGTTCTCCGGGCTGTGGTCGCCTCCGCTGTCTTGGGTTCTCCGGGCTGTGGTCGCCTCCGCTGTCTTCGGTTGTCCGGGCTGTGGTCGCCTCCCCTGTCTTGGGTTCTCCGTGCTGTGGTCGCTTCCGCTGTCTTGGGTTCTCCGGGCTGTGGTCGCCTCCGCTGTCTTGGGTTCTCCGGGCGGTGGTCGCTTCCGCTGTCTTGGGTTCTCCGGGCTGTGGTCGCCTCCGCTGTCTTGGGTTCTCCGGGCTGTGGTCGCCTCCGCTGTCTTGGGTTCTCCGTGCTGTGGTCGCCTCCGCTGTCTTGGGTTCTCCGGGCTGTGGTCGCCTCCGCTGTCTTGGGTTGTCCGGGCTGTGGTCGCTTCCGCTGTCTTGGGTTCTCCGGGCTGTGGTCGCCTCCGCTGTCTTGGGTTCTCCGGGCTGTGGTCGCTTCCGCTGTCTTGGGTTCTCCGGGCTGTGGTCGCCTCTGCTGTCTTGGGTTCTCTAAACTCTGTCTTTCTCTCTGACCTTTGTCTGTCTTTCCCCTTGACCTCTGGTGGCCTCCGCTGTTTTCGGATCTCTGAACTCTTTCTATCTGTCTCTCTCTCTGAGCTTTTTCTGTCTGTCATTCTCTTTGACCTCTGCTTATGTCTTTGAGCTTTTCATGTCTGTCTGTCTCTGCTCTCTGTCTGTTTGTCTCTCTGAGCTCTTGTTGCTTCCGCTGTCTTGGGTTCTCTGGGCTCTGGTCGCTTCCCCTGTCTTGGGTTCTTCGGACTGTGGTTTCCTCCGCTGTCTTGGGTTCTCCGGGCTGTGGTCGCCTCCGCTGTCTTGGGTTCTCCGGGCTGTGGTCGCATCCGCTGTCTTTGGTTGTCCGTGTTGTGGTCGCGTCTGCTGTCTTGGGTTCTCCGGGCTGTGGTCCCCTCCGCTGTATTGGGTTCTCCGGGCTGTGGTCGCCTCCGCTGTCTTGGGTTCTCCATGCTGTGGTCGCCTCCGCTGTCTTGGGTTCTCCGCGCTGTAGTCGCTTCCGCTGTCTTGGGTTCTCCGGGCTTTGGTCGCTTCCGCTGTCTTGGGTTCTCCGGGCTGTGGTCGCCTCTGCTGTCTTGGGTTCTCCGGGCTGTGGTCGCTTCCGCTGTCTTGGGTTCTCCGGGCTGTGGTCGCCTTCGCTGTCTTGGGTTCTCCGTGCTATGGTCGCCTCCGCTGTCTTGGGTTCTCCGGCTGTGGTCGCCTCCGCTGTCTTGGGTTCTCCGTGCTGTGGTCGCTTCCGCTGTCTTGGGTTCTCCGGGCTGTGGTCGCTTCCGCTGTCTTGGGTTCTCCGGGCTGTGGTCGCCTCCGCTGTCTTGGGTTCTCCGTGCTGTGGTCGCTTCCACTGTCTTGGGTTCTCCGGGCTGTGGTCGCCTCCGCTGTCTTGGGTTCTCCGTGCTGTGGTTGCTTCCACTGTCTTGGGTTCTCCGGGCTGTGGTCGCCTCCGCTGTCTTGGATTCTGCGGACTGGGGTCGCCTCCGCTGTCTTGGGTTCTCCGGGCTGTGGTTTCCTCCGCTGTCTTGGGTTCTCCGGGCTGTGGTTGCCTCCGCTGTCTTGGGTTCTCCGTGCTGTGGTCGCCTCCGCTGTCTTGGGTTCTCCGGGCTGTGGTCGCCTCCGCTGTCTTGGGTTCTCCGGGCTGTGGTCGCCTCCGCTGTCTTGGGTTCTCCATGCTGTGGTCGCTTCCGCTGTCTTGGGTTCTCCGGGCTGTGGTCGCCTCCGCTGTCTTGGTTTTTCCGGGCTGGGTCGCCTCCGCTGTCTTGGGTTCTCTGGGCTGTGGTCGCTTCCGCTGTCTTGGGTTCTCCGGGCAGCGGTCGCCTCCGCTGTCTTGGGTTCTCCGTGCTGTGGTCGCCTCCGCTGTCTTGGGTTCTCCGGGCTGTGGTCTCCTCCGCTGTCTTGGGTTCTCCGGACTGTGGTCACCTCCGCTGTCTTGGGTTCTCCGGGCTGTGGTCGCCTCCGCTGTCTTGGGTTCTCCGGGCTGTGGTCGCCTCCGCTGTCTTGGGTTCTCTAAACTCTGTCTTTCTCTCTGACCTTTGTCTGTCTTTCCCCTTGACCTCTGGTGGCCTCCGCTGTTTTCGGATCTCTGAAATCTTTCTATCTGTCTCTCTCTCTGAGCTTTTTCTGTCTGTTTGTCTCTTTGACCTCCGCTTATGTCTTTGAGCTCTTCCTGTCTGTCTGTCTCTGCTCTCTGTCTGTTTGTCTCTCTGAGCTCTAGTTGCTTCCGCTGTCTTGGGTTCTCTGGGCTCTGGTCGCTTCCCCTGTCTTGGGTTCTTCGGACTGTGGTTTCCTCCGCTGTCTTGGGTTCTCCGGGCTGTGGTCGCCTCCGCTGTCTTGGGTTCTCCGGGCTGTGGTCGCCTCCGCTGTCTTCGGTTCTCCGGGCTGTGGTCGCCTCCCCTGTCTTGGGTTCTCCGTGCTGTGGTCGCTTCCGCTGTCTTGGGTTCTCCGGGCTGTGGTCGCCTCCGCTGTCTTGGGTTCTCCGGGCGGTGGTCGCTTCCGCTGTCTTGGGTTCTCCGGGCTGTGGTCGCCTCCGCTGTCTTGGGTTCTCCGGGCTGTGGTCGCCTCCGCTGTCTTGGGTTCTCCGTGCTGTGGTCGCCTCCGCTGTCTTGGGTTCTCCGGGCTGTGGTCGCCTCCGCTGTCTTGGGTTGTCCGGGCTGTGGTCGCTTCCGCTGTCTTGGGTTCTCCGGGCTGTGGTCGCCTCCGCTGTCTTGGGTTCTCCGGGCTGTGGTCGCTTCCGCTGTCTTGGGTTCTCCGGGCTGTGGTCGCCTCTGCTGTCTTGGGTTCTCTAAACTCTGTCTTTCTCTCTGACCTTTGTCTGTCTTTCCCCTTGACCTCTGGTGGCCTCCGCTGTTTTCGGATCTCTGAACTCTTTCTATCTGTCTCTCTCTCTGAGCTTTTTCTGTCTGTCATTCTCTTTGACCTCTGCTTATGTCTTTGAGCTTTTCATGTCTGTCTGTCTCTGCTCTCTGTCTGTTTGTCTCTCTGAGCTCTTGTTGCTTCCGCTGTCTTGGGTTCTCTGGGCTCTGGTCGCTTCCCCTGTCTTGGGTTCTTCGGGACTGTGGTTTCCTCCGCTGTCTTGGGTTCTCCGGGCTGTGGTCGCCTCCGCTGTCTTGGGTTCTCCGGGCTGTGGTCGCATCCGCTGTCTTTGGTTGTCCGTGTTGTGGTCGCGTCTGCTGTCTTGGGTTCTCCGGGCTGTGGTCCCCTCCGCTGTTATTGGGTTCTCCGGGCTGTGGTCGCCTCCGCTGTCTTGGGTTCTCCATGCTGTGGTCGCCTCCGCTGTCTTGGGTTCTCCGCGCTGTAGTCGCTTCCGCTGTCTTGGGTTCTCCGGGCTTTGGTCGCTTCCGCTGTCTTGGGTTCTCCGGGCTGTGGTCGCCTCTGCTGTCTTGGGTTCTCCGGGCTGTGGTCGCTTCCGCTGTCTTGGGTTCTCCGGGCTGTGGTCGCCTTCGCTGTCTTGGGTTCTCCGTGCTATGGTCGCCTCCGCTGTCTTGGGTTCTCCGGGCTGTGGTCGCCTCCGCTGTCTTGGGTTCTCCGTGCTGTGGTCGCTTCCGCTGTCTTGGGTTCTCCGGGCTGTGGTCGCTTCCGCTGTCTTGGGTTCTCCGGGCTGTGGTCGCCTCCGCTGTCTTGGGTTCTCCGTGCTGTGGTCGCTTCCACTGTCTTGGGTTCTCCGGGCTGTGGTCGCCTCCGCTGTCTTGGGTTCTCCGTGCTGTGGTTGCTTCCACTGTCTTGGGTTCTCCGGGCTGTGGTCGCCTCCGCTGTCTTGGATTCTGCGGACTGGGGTCGCCTCCGCTGTCTTGGTTTCTCCGGGCTGTGGTTTCCTCCGCTGTCTTGGTTGTCCGGGCTGTGGTTGCCTCCGCTGTCTTGGGTTCTCCGTGCTGTGGTCGCCTCCGCTGTCTTGGGTTCTCCGGGCTGTGGTCGCCTCCGCTGTCTTGGGTTCTCCGTGCTGTGGTCGCTTCCGTGGTCTTGGGTTCTCCGGGCTGTGGTCGCTTCCGCTGTCTTGTGTTCTCCGGGGCTGTGGTTTCCTCCGCTGTCTTGGGTTCTCCGGACTGTGGTCGCCTCTGCTGTCTTGGGTCTCCGTACTGTGGTCGCCTCCGCTGTCTGGGGTTCTCCGGGCTGTGGTCGCCTCCACTGTCTCGGGTTCTCCGTGCTGTGGTCGCTTCCGCTGTCTCGGGTTCTCCGGGCTGTGGTCGCCTCCGCTGTCTCGGGTTCTCCGGGATTTGGTGGCTTCCGCTGTCTCGGGTTCTCCGTGCTGTGGTCGCTTCCGCTGTCTTGGGTTCTCCGGGCTGTGGTCGCCTCCGCTGTCTTATGTTCTCCGGACTGGGGTCGCCTCCGCTGTCTATGGTTCTCCGGGCTGTGGTCCCCTCCGCTGTCTTGGGTGCCCCGGGCTGTGGTCGCCTCCGCTGTCTTGGGTTCTCCGTGCTATGGTCGCCTCCGCTGTCTTGGGTTCTCCGTGCTGTGGTCGCCTCCACTGTCTTGGGTTCTCCGTGCTGTGGTCGCTTCCGCTGTCTTGGGTTCTCTGAACTCTGTCTGTCTTTCTCTCTGACCTTTGTCTGTCTGTCTGTCTGTCTCTGCTCTCTGTCCGTTTGTCTCTCTGAGCTCTGGTCGTCTCCGCTGTCTTGGGTTCTCTGAGCTCTGGTCGCTTCCGCTGTCTTGGGTTCTCCGGACTTTGGTCGCATCTGCTGTCTTGGGTTCTCTGGGCTGTGGTCGCCACCGCTGTCTTGGGTACTCTAAACTCTGTCTTTCTCTCTGACCTTTGTCTGTCTGTCCCCTCTACCTCTGGTGGCCTCCGCTGTTTTCGGTTCTCTTTACTCTTTCGATGTGTTTCTCTCTCTGAGCTTTGTCTGTTTGTCTGTCTCTTTGATCTCTGTCTGTCTATCTCTTTGAGCTTTGTATATCTGTCTCTTCCCTCTGTCTGTTTTTCTCTCTGAGCTCTGGTCGCTTCCACTGTCTTGGGTTCTCTGAGCTCTGGTCGCCTCTGCTGTCTTGGGTTCTCCGGGACTGTGGTCGCCTCCGCTGTCTTGGGTTCTCCGGGCTGTGGTCGCCTCCGCTTGTCTTGGGTTCTCTGGGCTGTGGTCGCCTCTCCTGTCTTGTGTTCTCCGTGCTGTTGTCGCCTCCGCTGTCTTGGGTTCTCCGCGCTGTGGTCGCTTCCGCTGTCTTGGGTTCTCCGGGCTTTGGTCGCTTCCGCTGTCTTGGGTTCTCCGCGCTGTGGTCGCTTCCGCTGTCTTGGGTTCTCCGGGCTGTGGTCGCTTCCGCTGTCTTGGATTCTCCGGGCTGTGGTCGCCTCCGCTGTCTTGGGTTCTCCGGGCTGTGGTCGCCTCCGCTGTCTTGGGTTCTCCGTGCTGTGGTCGCCTCCGCTGTCTTGGATTCTCCGGGCTGTGGTCGCCTCCGCTGTCTTGGGTTCTCCGTGCTGTGGTCGCTTCCGCTGTCTTGGGTTCTCCGGGCTGTGGTCGCCTCCGCTGTCTTGGGTTCTCCGGGCTGTGGTCGCTTCCGCTGTCTTTGGGTTCTCCGGGCTGTGGTCGCCTCCGCTGTCTTGGGTTCTCCGGGCTGTGGTCGCTTCCGCTGTCTTGGTTCTCCGGGCTGTGGTCGCCTCCGCTGTCTTGGGTTCTCTAAACTCTGTTTTTCTCTCTGACCTTTGTCTGTCTTTCCCCTTGACCTCTGGTGGCCTCCGCTGTTTTCGGATCTCTGAAATCTTTCTATCTGCCTCTCTCTCTGAGCTTTTTCTGTCTGTCTGTCTCTTTGACCTCTGCTTATGTCTTTGAGCTCTTCCTGTCTGTCTGTCTCTGCTCTCTGTCTGTTTGTCTCTCTGAGCTCTAGTTGCTTCCGCTGTCTTGGGTTCTCTGGGCTCTGGTCGCTTCCCCCTGTCTTGGGTTCTTCGGACTGTGGTTTCCTCCGCTGTCTTGGGTTCTCCGGGCTGTGGTCGCCTCCGCTGTCTTGGGTTCTCCGGGCTGTGGTCGCCTCCGCTGTCTTTGGTTGTCCGTGTTGTGGTCGCCTCCGCTGTCTTGGGTTCTCCGGGCTGTGGTCGCCTCCGCTGTCTTGGGTTCTCCGGGCTGTGGTCGCCTCCGCTGTCTTGGGTTCTCCGTGCTGTGGTCGCCTCCGCTGTCTTGGGTTCTCCGCGCTGGTGGTCGCCTCCGCTGTCTTGGGTTCTCCGTGCTGTGGTCGCTTCCGCTGTCTTGGGTTCTCTGAACTCTGTCTGTGTTTCTCTCTGACCTTTGTCTGTCTTTCTGTCTGTCTCTGCTCTCTGTCCATTTGTCTCTCTGAGCTCTGGTCGTCTCCGCTGTCTTGGGTTCTCTGAGCTCTGGTCGCTTCCGCTGTCTTGGGTTCTCCGGGCTGTGGTCGTATCTGCTGTCTTGGGTTCTCTGGGCTGTGGTCGCCACCGCTTGTCTTGGGTTCTCTAAACTCTGTCTTTCTCTCTGACCTTTGTCTGTCTGTCCCCTCTACCTCTGGTGGCCTCCGCTGTTTTCGGTTCTCTTCACTCTTTCGATGTGTTTCTCTCTCTGAGCTTTGTCTGTTTGTCTGTCTCTTTGATCTCTGTCTGTCTATCTCTTTGGGCTTTGTCTATCTGTCTCTGCCCTCTGTCTGTTTTTCTCTCTGAGCTCTGGTCGCTTCCACTGTCTTGGGTTCTCTGAGCTCTGGTCGCCTCCGCTGTCTTGGGTTCTCCGGACTGTGGTCGCCTCCGCTGTCTTGGGTTCTCCGGGCTGTGGTCGCCTCCGCTGTCTTGGGTTCTCCGGGCTGTGGTCGCCTCCCCTGTCTTGGGTTCCCCGTGCTGTTGTCGCCTCCGCTGTTTTGGGTTCTCCGTGCTGTGGTCGCCTCCGCTGTCTTGGGTTCTCCGCGCTGTAGTCGCTTCCGCTGTCTTGTGTTCTCCGGGCTTTTGGTCGCTTCCGCTGTCTTGGGTTCTCCGGGCTGTGGTCGCCTCCGCTGTCTTGGGTTTTCCGGGCTGTGGTCGCTTCCGCTGTCTTGGGTTCTCCGGGCTGTGGTCGCCTCCGCTGTCTTGGGTTCTCCGGGCTGTGGTCGCCTCCGCTGTCTTGGTTTGTCCGGGCTGTGGTCGCTTCCGCTGTCTTGGGTTCTCCGGGCTGTGGTCGCCTCCGCTGTCTTGGGTTCTCCGGGCTGTGGTCGCTTCCGCTGTCTTGGGTTCTCCGGGCTGTGGTCGCCTCTGCTGTCTTGGGTTCTCTAAACTCTGTCTTTCTCTCTGACCTTTGTCTGTCTTTCCCCTTGACCTCTGGTGGCCTCCGCTGTTTTCGGATCCCTGAACTCTTTCTATCTGTCTCTCTCTCTGAGCTTTTTCTGTCTGTCATTCTCTTTGACCTCTGCTTATGTCTTTGAGCTTTTCATGTCTGTCTGTCTCTGCTCTCTGTCTGTTTGTCTCTCTGAGCTCTTGTTGCTTCCGCTGTCTTGGGTTCTCTGGGCTCTGGTCGCTTCCCCTGTCTTGGGTTCTTCGGACTGTGGTTTCCTCCGCTGTCTTGGGTTCTCCGGGCTGTGGTCGCCTCCGCTGTCTTGGGTTCTCCGGGCTGTGGTCGCCTCCGCTGTCTTGGGTTCTCCGGGCTGTGGTCGCATCCGCTGTCTTTGGTTGTCCGTGTTGTGGTCGCGTCTGCTGTCTTGGGTTCTCCGGGCTGTGGTCCCCTCCGCTGTATTGGGTTCTCCGGGCTGTGGTCGCCTCCGCTGTCTTGGGTTCTCCATGCTGTGGTCGCCTCCGCTGTCTTGGGTTCTCCGCGCTGTAGTCGCTTCCGCTGTCTTGGGTTCTCCGGGCTTTGGTCGCTTCCGCTGTCTTGGGTTCTCCGGGCTGTGGTCGCCTCTGCTGTCTTGGGTTCTCCGGGCTTTGGTCGCCTCCGCTGTCTTGGATTCTGCGGACTGGGGTCGCCTCCGCTTTCTGGGTTCTCCGGGCTGTGGTTTCCTCCGCTGTCTTGGGTTCTCCGGGCTGTGGTCGCCTCCGCTGTCTTGGGTTCTCCGTGCTGTGGTCGCCTCGCTGTCTGGGGTTCTCCGGGCTGTGGTCGCCTCCACTGTCTCGGGTTCTCCGTTGCTGTGGTCGCTTCCGCTGTCTCGGGTTCTCCGGGCTGTGGTCGCTTCCGCTGTCTCGGGTTCTCCGGGCTTTGGTGGCTTCCGCTGTCTCGGGTTCTCTGTGCTGTGGTCGCTTCCGCTGTCTTGGGTTCTCCGGGCTGTGGTCGCCTCCGCTGTCTTGGGTTCTCCGGACTGGGGTCGCCTCCGCTGTCTTGGGTTCGCCGGGCTGTGGTCGCCTCCGCTGTCTTGGGTTCTCCGGGCTGTGGTCGCCTCCGCTGCCTTGGGTTCTCCGGGCTGTGGTCGCCTCCGCTGTCTTGGGTTCTCCGTGCTGTGGTCGCTTCCGCTGTCTTGGGTTCTCTGAACTCTGTCTGTGTTTCTCTCTGACCTTTGTCTGTCTGTCTGTCTGTCTCTGCTGTCTGTCCGTTTGTCTCTCTGAGCTCTGGTCGTCTCCGCTGTCTTGGGTTCTCTGAGCTCTGGTCGCTTCCGCTGTTTTGGGTTCTCCGGGCTGTGGTCGCATCTGCTGTCTTGGGTTCTCTGGGCTGTGGTCGCCACCGCTGTCTTGGGTTCTCTAAACTCTGTCTTCTCTCTGACCTTTGTCTGTCTGTCCCCTCTACCTCTGGTGGCCTCCGCTGTTTTCGGTTCTCTTCACTCTTTCGATGTGTTTCTCTCTCTGAGCTTTGTCTGTTTGTCTGTCTCTTTGATCTCTGTCTGTCTATCTCTTTGAGCTTTGTCTATCTGTCTCTGCCCTCTGTCTGTTTTTCTCTCTGAGCTCTGGTCGCTTCCACTGTCTTGGGTTCTCTGAGCTCTGGTCGCCTCCGCTGTCTTGGGTTCTCCGGACTGTGGTCGCCTCCGCTGTCTTGGGTTCTCCGGGCTGTGGTCGCCTCCGCTGTCTTGGGTTCTCCGGGCTGTGGTCGCCTCCCCTGTCTTGGGTTCTCCGTGCTGTTGTCGCCTCCGCTGTCTTGGGTTCTCCGTGCTGTGGTCGCCTCCGCTGTCTTGGGTTCTCCGCGCTGTGGTCGCTTCCGCTGTCTTGTGTTCTCCGGGCTTTGGTCGCTTCCGCTGTCTTGGGTTCTCCGGGCTGTGGTCGCCTCCGCTGTCTTGGGTTCTCCGGGCTGTGGTCGCTTCCGCTGTCTTGGGTTCTCCGGGCTGTGGTCGCCTCCGCTGTCTTGGGTTCTCCGGGCTGTGGTCGCCTCCGCTGTCTTGGGTTCTCCGTGCTGTGGTCGCCTCCGCTGTCTTGGGTTCTCCGGGCTGTGGTCGCCTCCGCTGTCTTGGGTTGTCCGGGCTGTGGTCGCTTCCGCTGTCTTGGGTTCTCCGGGCTGTGGTCGCCTCCGCTGTCTTGGGTTCTCCGGGCTGTGGTCGCTTCCGCTGTCTTGGGTTCTCCGGGCTGTGGTCGCCTCCGCTGTCTTGGGTTCTCTAAACTCTGTCTTTCTCTCTGACCTTTGTCTGTCTTTCCCCTTGACCTCTGGTGGCCTCCGCTGTTTTCGGATCTCTGAACTCTTTCTATCTTTCTCTCTCTCTGAGCTTTTTCTGTCTGTCTGTCTCTTTGACCTCTGCTTATGTCTTTCAGCTTTTCATGTCTGTCTGTCTCTGCTCTCTGTCTGTTTGTCTCTCTGAGCTCTTGTTGCTTCCGCTGTCTTGGGTTCTCTGGGCTCTGGTCGCTTCCCCTGTCTTGGGTTCTTCGGACTGTGGTTTCCTCCGCTGTCTTGGGTTCTCCGGGCTGTGGTCGCCTCCGCTGTCTTGGGTTGTCCGGGCTGTGATCGCCTCCGCTGTCTTTGGTTGTCCGTGTTGTGGTCGGCTCCGCTGTCTTGGGTTCTCCGGGCTGTGGTTGCCTCCGCTGTCTTGGGTTCTCCGGGCTGTGGTTGCCTCCGCTGTCTTGGGTTCTCCGGGCTGTGGTCGCTTCCGCTGTCTTGGGTTCTCCGGGCTGTGGTCGCCTCTGCTGTCTTGGGTTCTCCGGGCTGTGGTCGCTTCCGCTGTCTTGGGTTCTCCGGGCTGTGGTCGCCTCCGCTGTCTTGGGTTCTCCGGGCTGTGGTCGCTTCCGCTGTCTTGGGTTCTCCGGGCTGTGGTCGCCTCCGCTGTCTTGGGTTCTCCGTGCTGTGGTCGCTTCCACTGTCTTGGGTTCTCCGGGCTGTGGTCGCCTCCGCTGTCTTGGATTCTGCGGACTGGGGTCGCCTCCGCTGTCTTGGGTTCACCGGGCTGTGGTTTCCTCCGCTGTCTTGGGTTCTCCGGGCTGTGGCCGCCTCCGCTGTCTTGGAGTTCTCCGTGCTGTGGTCGCCTCCGCTGTCTGGGGTTCTCC
The DNA here is from genome assembly GCA_003047355.2 of Amphiprion percula. Classification (NCBI taxonomy): domain Eukaryota; kingdom Metazoa; phylum Chordata; class Actinopteri; family Pomacentridae; genus Amphiprion; species Amphiprion percula. The sequence continues at coordinate 34,473 of PYAM01000078.1, forward strand.
GGGCTGTGGTCGCCTCCACTGTCTCGGGTTCTCCGTGCTGTGGTCGCTTCCGCTGTCTCGGGTTCTCCGGGCTGTGGTCGCCTCCGCTGTCTCGGGTTCTCCGGGCTTTGGTGGCTTCCGCTGTCTCGGGGTTCTCTGTGCTGTGGTCGCTTCCGCTGTCTTGGGTTCTCCGGGCTGTGGTCGCCTCCGCTGTCTTCGGTTCTCCGGACTGGGGTCGCCTCCGCTGTCTTGGGTTCGCCGGGCTGTGGTCGCCTCCGCTGTCTTGGGTTCTCCGGGTTGTGGTCGCCTCCGCTGTCTTGGGTTCTCCGTGCTGTGGTCGCCTCCGCTGTCTTGGGTTCTCCGGGCTGTGGTCGCCTCCGCTGTCTTGGGTTCTCCGTGCTTGTGGTCGCTTCCGCTGTCTTGGGTTCTCTGAACTCTGTCTGTCTTTCTCTCTGACCTTTGTCTGTCTGTCTCTGCTCTCTGTCCGTTTGTCTCTCTGAGCTCTGGTCGTCTCCGCTGTCTTGGGTTCTCCGGGCTGTGGTCGCTTCCGCTGTCTTGGGTTCTCCGGGCTGTGGTCGCCTCCGCTGTCTTGGGTTCTCTAAACTCTGTCTTTCTCTCTGACCTTTGTCTGTCTGTCCCCTCTACCTCTGGTGGCCTCCGCTGTTTTCGGTTCTCTTTACTCTTTCGATGTGTTTCTCTCTCTGAGCTTTTTCTGTCTGTCTGTCTCTTTGACCTCCATGTCTTTGAGCTTTTCCTGTCTGTCTGTCTCTGCTCTCTGTCTGTTTGTCTCTCTGAGCTCTAGTTGCTTCCGCTGTCTTGGGTTCTCCGGGCTCTGGTCGCTTCCCCTGTCTTGGGTTCTTCGGACTGTCGTTTCCTCCGCTGTCTGGGGTTCTCCGGGCTGTGGTCGCCTCCGCTGTCTTGGGTTCTCCGGGCTGTGGTCACCGCCGCTGTCTTGGGTTCTCCGGGCTGTGGTCGCCTCCGCTGTCTTGGGTTCTCCGGGCTGTGGTCACCTCCGCTGTCTTGGGTTCTCCGTGCTGTGGTCCCTTCCGCTGTCTTGGGTTCTCCGGGCTGTGGTCGCCTCCGCTGTCTTGGTTTTTCCGGGCTGTGGTTGGCTCCGCTGTCTTGGGGTCTCCGGGCTGTGGTCGCTTCCGCTGTCTCGGGTTCTCCGGGCAGCGGTCGCCTCCGCTGTCTTGGGTTCTCCGTCCTGTGGTCGCCTCCGCTGTCTTGGGTTCTCCGGGCTTTGGTGACTTCCGCTGTCTTGGGTTCTCCGTGCTGTGGTCGCTTCCGCTGTCTTGGGTTCTCCGGGCTGTGGTCGCCTCCGCTGTCTTGGGTTCTCCGGACTGGGGTCGCCTCCGCTGTCTTGGGTTCTCCGGGCTGTGGTCGCCTCCGCTGTCTTGGGTTCTCCGGGCTGTGGTCGCCTCCGCTGTCTTGGGTTCTCCGTGCTGTGGTCGCCTCCGCTGTCTTGGGTTCTCCGGGCTGTGGTCGCCTCCGCTGTCTTGGGTTCTCCGTGCTGTGGTCGCTTCCGCTGTCTTGGGTTCTCCGGACTGGGGTCGCCTCCGCTGTCTTGGGTTCTCCGTGCTGTGGTCGCCTCCGCTGTCTCGGGTTCTCCGTGCTGTGGTCGCTTCCGCTGTCTCGGGATCTCCGGGCTGTGGTCGCCTCCGCTGTCTCGGGTTCTCCGTGCTGTGGTCGCTTCCGCTGTCTCGGGATCTCCGGGCTGTGGTCGCCTCCGCTGTCTTGGGTTCTCCGTGCTGTGGTCGCCTCCGCTGTCTCGGGTTCTCCGTGCTGTGGTCGCTTCCGCTGTCTCGGGTTGTCCGGGCTGTGGTCGCCTCCGCTGTCTCGGGTTCTCCGGGCTTTGGTCGCTTCCGCTGTCTTGGGTTCTCCGTGCTGTGGTCGCTTCCGCTGTCTCGGGTTCTCCGGGCTGTGGTCGGCTCCGCTGTCTTGGGTTCTCCGGACTGTGGTCGCCTCCGCTGTCTTGGGTTCTCCGGGCTGTGGTCGCCTCCGCTGTCTTGGGTTCTCCGGGCTGTGGTCGCCTCCGCTGTCTTGGGTTCTCCGTGCTGTGGTCGCCTCCGCTGTCTTGGGTTCTCCGGGCTGTGGTCGCCTCCGCTGTCTTGGGTTCTCCGTGCTGTGGTCGCTTCCGCTGTCTTGGGTTCTCCGGACTGTGGTCGCCTCCGCTGTCTTGAGTTCTCCGGGCTGTGGTCACTTCCGCTGTCTTGGGTTCTCCGGCTGTGGTCGCCTCCGCTGTCTTGGGTTCTCCGGGCTGTGGTCGCTTCCGCTGTCTTGGGTTCTCCGGGCTGTGGTCGCCTCCGCTGTCTTGGGTTCTCCGGACTGTGGTCGCCTCCGCTGTCTTGGGTTCTCCGGGCTGTGGTCGCCTCCGCCTGTCTTGGGTTCTCCGGGCTGTGGTCGCTTCCGCTGTGTTGGATTCTACGGGCAGCGGTCGCCTCCGCTGTCTTGGGTTCTCCATGCTGTGGTCGCTTCCGCTGTCTTGGGTTCTCCTGGCTGTGATCACCTCCGCTGTCTTGGGTTCTCCGGGCTGCGGTAGCCTCCGCTGTCTTGGTTCGCCAGGCTGTGGTCGCCTCCGCTGTCTTGGGTTCTCCGTGCTGTGGTCGCCTCCGCTGTCTTGGGTTCTCCGTGCTGTGGTCGCTTCCGTTGTCTTGGTTCTCCGGACTTTGGTCGCCTCCGCTGTCTTGGGTTCTCCTGGCTGTGGTCGCCTCCGCTGTCTTGGGTTCTCCGGGCTCTGGTCGCCTCCGCTGTCTTGGGTTCTCCGGGCTGTGGTCGCTTCCGCTGTCATGGGTTCTCCGGGCTGTGGTCGTCTCCGCTGTCTCGGGTTCTCCGGGCTGTGGTCGCCTCCGCTGTCTTGGGTTCTCCGGGCTGCGGTAGCCTCCGCTGTCTTGGGTTCTCCGGGCTGTGGTCGCCTCCGCTGTCTTGGGTTCTCCGGGCTGTGGTCGCTTCCGCTGTCTTGGGTTCTCCGGCTGTGGTTGTCTCCGCTGTCTTGGTTCTCCGGGCTGTGGTCGCTTCCGCTGTCTTGGGTTCTCCGGGCTGTGGTCCCCTCCGCTGTCTTGGGTTCTCTATACTCTGTCTTTCTCTCTGACCTTTGTCTGTCTCTCCCCTTGACCGTTGGTGGCCTCCGCTTTTTTCGGATCTCTGAACTCTTTCTCTCTGTCTCTCTCTCTGAGCTTTTTCTGTCTGTCTCTCTCTCTGAGCTTTTTCTGTCTGTCTCTCTCTTTGACCTCTGTTTGTTTATGTCTTTGAGCTTTTCCTTTCTGTTTGTCTGTGCTCTCTGTCTGTTTGTCTCTCTGAGCTCTGGTTGCTTCCGCTGTCTTGGGTTCTCAGGGCTCTAGTCGCTTCCCCTGTCTTGGGTTCTCCGGGCTGTGGTCGCCTCCGCTGTCTTGGGTTCTCCGGGCTGTGGTCGCCTCCGCTGTCTTGGGTTCTCCGTGTTGTGGTCGCTTCCGCTGTCTTGGGTTCTCCATGTTGTGGTCGCCTCCGCTGTCTTGAGTTCTCCGGGCTGTGGTCGCCTCCGCTGTCTTGGGTTCTCCGGGCTGTGGTCGCTTCCGCTGTCTTGGATTCTACGAGCAGCGGTCGCCTCCGCTGTCTTGGGTTCTCCGTGCTGTGGTCGCTTCCACTGTCTTGGGTTCTCCGGGCTGTGGTCGCCTCCGCTGTCTTGGATTCTCCGGACTGGGGTCGCCTCCGCTGTCTTGGGTTCTCCGGGCTGTGGTTTCCTCCGCTGTCTTGGGTTCTCCGGGCTGTGGTCGCCTCCGCTGTCTTGGGTTCTCCGTGCTGTGGTCGCTTCCGCTGTCTTGGGTTCTCCGGGCTGTGGTCGCCTCCACTGTCTCGGGTTCTCCGGGCTGTGGTCGCCTCCGCTGTCTCGGGTTCTCCGGGCTTTGGTCACTTCCGCTGTCTTGGGTTCTCTGTGCTGTGGTCGCTTCCGCTGTCTTGGGTTCTCCGGGCTATGGTCGGCTCCGCTGTCTTGGGTTCTCCGGACTGGGGTCGCCTCCGCTGTCTTGGGTTCTCCGGGCTGTGGTCGCCTCCGCTGTCTTGGGTTCTCCGTGCTGTGGTCGCCTCCGCTGTCTTGGGTTCTCCGGGCTGTTGTCGCCTCCGCTGTCTTGGGTTCTCCGTGCTGTGGTCGCCTCCGCTGTCTTGGGTTCTCCGGGCTGTTGTCGCCTCCGCTGTCTTGGGTTCTCCGGGCTGTGGTCGCTTCCGCTGTCTTGGGTTCTTCGTGCTGTGGCCGCTTTCGCTGTCTTGGGTTCTCCGGGCTGTGGTCGCCTCCGCTGTCTTGGGTTCTCTAAACTCTGTCTTTCTCTCTGACCTTTGTCTGTCTTTCCCCTTGACCTCCTGTGGCCTCCGCTGTTTTCGGATCTCTGACCCCTTTCTACCTTTCTCTCTCTCTGAGCTTTGTCTGTCTGTCTGTCTCTGCTCTCTGTCTGTTTTTCTCTCTGAGCTCTGGTCGCCTCCGCTGCCTTGGTTTTTCCGGGCTGTGGTCGCCTCCGCTGTCTTGGGGTCTCTAAACTCTGTCTTTCTCTCTGACCTTTGTCTGTCTGTCCCCTCTATCTCTGGTGGCCTCCGCTGTTTTCGGATCTCTGAACTCTTTCTATCTTTCTCTCTCTCTGAGCTTTTTCTGTCTGTCTGTCTCTTTGACCTCTGTTTGTTTATGTCTTTGAGCTTTTCCTTTCTGTCTGTCTCTGCTCTCTGTCTCTTTGTCTCTCTGAGCTCTGGTTGCTTCCGCTGTCTTGGATTCTCCGGGCTCTGGTCGCTTTCCCTGTGTTGGGTTCTTCGCACTGTGGTTTCCTCTGCTGTCTTGGGTTCTCCGGGCTGTGGTCGCCTCCGCTGTCTTGGGTTCTCCGGGATGTGGTTTCCTCCGCTGTCTTGGGTTCTCCGGACTGTGGTCGCCTCCGCTGTCTTGGGTTCTCCGGGCTGTGGTCGCCTCCGCTGTCTTGGGTTCTCCGGGCTGTGGTCGCTTCCGCTGTGTTGGATTCTACGGGCAGCGGTCGCCTCCGCTGTCTTGGGTTCTCCATGCTGTGGTCGCTTCCGCTGTCTTGGGTTCTCCTGGCTGTGATCACCTCCGCTGTCTTGGGTTCTCCGGGCTGCGGTAGCCTCCGCTGTCTTGGGTTCGCCAGGCTGTGGTCGCCTCCGCTGTCTTGGGTTCTCCGTGCTGTGGTCGCCTCCGCTGTCTTGGGTTCTCCGTGCTGTGGTCGCTTCCGTTGTCTTGGGTTCTCCGGACTTTGGTCGCCTCCGCTGTCTTGGGTTCTCCTGGCTGTGGTCGCCTCCGCTGTCTTGGGTTCTCCGGGCTCTGGTCGCCTCCGCTGTCTTGGGTTCTCCAGGCTGTGGTCGCTTCCGCTGTCATGGGTTCTCCGGGCTGTGGTCGTCTCCGCTGTCTTGGGTTCTCCGGGCTGTGGTCGCCTCCGCTGTCTTGGGTTCTCCGGGCTGCGGTAGCCTCCGCTGTCTTGGGTTCTCCGGGCTGTGGTCGCCTCCGCTGTCTTGGGTTCTCCGGGCTGTGGTCGCTTCCGCTGTCTTGGGTTCTCCGGCTGTGGTTGTCTCCGCTGTCTTGGGTTCTCCGGGCTGTGGTCGCTTCCGCTGTCTTGGGTTCTCCGGGCTGTGGTCCCCTCCGCTGTCTTGGGTTCTCTATACTCTGTCTTTCTCTCTGACCTTTGTCTGTCTCTCCCCTTGACCGTTGGTGGCCTCCGCTTTTTTCGGATCTCTGAACTCTTTCTCTCTGTCTCTCTCTCTGAGCTTTTTCTGTCTGTCTCTCTCTCTGAGCTTTTTCTGTCTGTCTCTCTCTTTGACCTCTGTTTGTTTATGTCTTTGAGCTTTTCCTTTCTGTTTGTCTGTGCTCTCTGTCTGTTTCTCTCTCTGAGCTCTGGTTGCTTCCGCTGTCTTGGGTTCTCAGGGCTCTAGTCGCTTCCCCTGTCTTGGGTTCTCCGGGCTGTGGTCGCCTCCGCTGTCTTGGGTTCTCCGGGCTGTGGTCGCCTCCGCTGTCTTGGGTTCTCCGTGTTGTGGTCGCTTCCGCTGTCTTGGGTTCTCCATGTTGTGGTCGCCTCCGCTGTCTTGAGTTCTCCGGGCTGTGGTCGCCTCCGCTGTCTTGGGTTCTCCGGGCTGTGGTCGCTTCCGCTGTCTTGGATTCTACGAGCAGCGGTCGCCTCCGCTGTCTTGGGTTCTCCGTGCTGTGGTCGCTTCCACTGTCTTGGGTTCTCCGGGCTGTGGTCGCCTCCGCTGTCTTGGATTCTCCGGACTGGGGTCGCCTCCGCTGTCTTGGGTTCTCCGGGCTGTGGTTTCCTCCGCTGTCTTGGGTTCTCCGGGCTGTGGTCGCCTCCGCTGTCTTGGGTTCTCCGTGCTGTGGTCGCTTCCGCTGTCTTGGGTTCTCCGGGCTGTGGTCGCCTCCACTGTCTCGGGTTCTCCGGGCTGTGGTCGCCTCCGCTGTCTCGGGTTCTCCGGGCTTTGGTCGCTTCCGCTGTCTTGGGTTCTCTGTGCTGTGGTCGCTTCCGCTGTCTTGGGTTCTCCGGGCTATGGTCGGCTCCGCTGTCTTGGGTTCTCCGGACTGGGGTCGCCTCCGCTGTCTTGGGTTCTCCGGGCTGTGGTCGCCTCCGCTGTCTTGGGTTCTCCGTGCTGTGGTCGCCTCCGCTGTCTTGGGTTCTCCGGGCTGTTGTCGCCTCCGCTGTCTTGGGTTCTCCGTGCTGTGGTCGCCTCCGCTGTCTTGGGTTCTCCGGGCTGTTGTCGCCTCCGCTGTCTTGGGTTCTCCGGGCTGTGGTCGCTTCCGCTGTCTTGGGTTCTCCGGCTGTGGTTGTCTCCGCTGTCTTGGGTTCTCCGGGCTGTGGTCGCTTCCGCTGTCTTGGGTTCTCCGGGCTGTGGTCCCCTCCGCTGTCTTGGGTTCTCTATACTCTGTCTTTCTCTCTGACCTTTGTCTGTCTCTCCCCTTGACCGCTGGTGGCCTCCGCTTTTTTCGGATCTCTGAACTCTTTCTCTCTGTCTCTCTCTCTGAGCTTTTTCTGTCTGTCTCTCTCTCTGAGCTTTTTCTGTCTGTCTCTCTCTTTGACCTCTGTTTGTTTATGTCTTTGAGCTTTTCCTTTCTGTTTGTCTGTGCTCTCTGTCTGTTTGTCTCTCTGAGCTCTGGTTGCTTCCGCTGTCTTGGGTTCTCAGGGCTCTAGTCGCTTCCCCTGTCTTGGGTTGTCCGGGCTGTGGTCGCCTCCGCTGTCTTGGGTTCTCCGGGCTGTGGTCGCCTCCGCTGTCTTGGGTTCTCCGTGTTGTGGTCGCTTCCGCTGTCTTGGGTTCTCCATGTTGTGGTCGCCTCCGCTGTCTTGAGTTCTCCGGGCTGTGGTCGCCTGCGCTGTCTTGGGTTCTCCGGGCTGTGGTCGCTTCCGCTGTCTTGGATTCTACGAGCAGCGGTCGCCTCCGCTGTCTTGGGTTCTCCGTGCTGTGGTCGCTTCCACTGTCTTGGGTTCTCCGGGCTGTGGTCGCCTCCGCTGTCTTGGATTCTCCGGACTGGGGTCGCCTCCGCTGTCTTGGGTTCTCCGGGCTGTGGTCTCCTCCGCTGTCTTGGGTTCTCCGGGCTGTGGTCGCCTCCGCTGTCTTGGGTTCTCCGTGCTGTGGTCGCTTCCGCTGTCTTGGGTTCTCCGGGCTGTGGTCGCCTCCACTGTCTCGGGTTCTCCGGGCTGTGGTCGCCTCCGCTTTCTCGGGTTCTCCGGGCTTTGGTCGCTTCCGCTGTCTTGGGTTCTCTGTGCTGTGGTCGCTTCCGCTGTCTTGGGTTCTCCGGGCTATGGTCGGCTCCGCTGTCTTGGGTTCTCCGGACTGGGGTCGCCTCCGCTGTCTTGGGTTCTCCGGGCTGTGGTCGCCTCCGCTGTCTTGGGTTCTCCGTGCTGTGGTCGCCTCCGCTGTCTTGGGTTCTCCGGGCTGTTGTCGCCTCCGCTGTCTTGGGTTCTCCGTGCTGTGGTCGCTTCCGCTGTCTTGGGTTCTCCGGCTGTGGTCGCCTCCGCTGTCTTGGGTTCTCCGGGCTTTGGTCGCCTCCGCTGTCTTGGGTTCTCCATGCTGTGGTCGCCTCCGCTGTCTTGGGTTCTCCGTGCTGTGGTCGCCTCCGCTGTCTTGGGTTCTCCGGGCTGTGGTCGCCTCCGCTGTCTTGGGTTCTCCGTGCTGTGGTCGCTTCCGCTGTCTTGGGTTGTCCGGGCTGTGGTCGCCTCCGCTGTCTCGGGTTCTCCGGGCTGTGGTCGCCTCCACTGTCTCGGGTTCTCCGGGCTTTGGTCGCTTCCGCTGTCTTGGGTTCTCCGTGCTGTGGTCGCTTCCGCTGTCTCGGGTTCTCCGGGCTGTGGTCGGCTCCGCTGTCTTGGGTTCTCCGGACTGGGGTCGCCTCCGCTGTCTTGTGTTCTCCGGGCTGTGGTCGCCTCCGCTGTCTTGGGTTCTCCGTGCTATGGTCGCCTCCGCTGTCTTGGGTTCTCCGGGCTGTTGTCCCCTCCGTTGTCTTGGGTTCTCCGTGCTGTGGTCGCCTCCGCTGTCTTGGGTTCTCCGGGCTGTTGTCCCCTCCGTTGTCTTGGGTTCTCCGTGCTGTGGTCGCTTCCGCTGTCTTGGGTTCTCCGGCTGTGGTTGCCTCCGCTGTCTTGGGTTCTCCGGGCTGTGGTCGCCTCCGCTGTCTTGGGTTCTCCGGGCTGTGGTCGCCACCGCTGTCTTGGGTTCTCTAAACTCTGTCTTTCTCTCTGACCTTTGTCTGTCTGTCCCCTCTATCTCTCGTGGCCTCCACTGTTTTATGTTCTCTGAACTCTTTCTATGTGTCTCTCTGTCTGAGCTTTGTCTGTCTGTCTTTTTGATCTCTGTCTGTCTATCTCTTTGAGCTTTGTCTATCTGTCTGTCTCTGCTCTCTTTCTGTTTGCCTCTCTGAGCTCTGGTCGCCTCCGCTGTCTTTGGTTCTCCGGGCTGTGTAGTGGCCTCCGCTGTCTTGGGTTCTCCGTGCTGTGGTCGCCTCCGCTGTCTTGGGTTCTTCGTGCTGTGGCCGCTTTCGCTGTCTTGGGTTCTCCGGGCTGTGGTCGCCTCCGCTGTCTTGGGTTCTCTAAACTCTGTCTTTCTCTCTGACCTTTGTCTGTCTTTCCCCTTGACCTCCTGTGGCCTCCGCTGTTTTCGGATCTCTGACCCCTTTCTACCTTTCTCTCTCTCTGAGCTTTGTCTGTCTGTCTCTCTCTTTGACCTCTGTTTGTTTATGTCTTTGAGCTTTTCCTTTCTGTCTGTCTCTGCTCTCTGTCTCTTTGTCTCTCTGAGCTCTGGTTGCTTCCGCTGTCTTGGATTCTCCGGGCTCTGGTCGCTTTCCCTGTCTTGGGTTCTTCGCACTGTGGTTTCCTCTGCTGTCTTGGGTTCTCCGGGCTGTGGTCGCCTCCGCTGTCTTGGGTTCTCCGTGGTGTGGTCGCTTCCGCTGTCTCCGGTTCTCCGGGCTGTGGTCGCCTCCGCTGTCTCGGGTTCTCCGGGCTTTGGTCGCTTCCGCTGTCTTGGGTTCTCCGTGCTGTGGTCGCTTCCGCTGTCTTGGGTTCTCCGGGCTGTGGTCGGCTCCGCTGTCTTGGGTTCTCCGGACTGGGGTCGCCTCCGCTGTCTTGGGTTCTCCGGGCTGTGGTCGCCTCCGCTGTCTTGGGTTCTCCGGGCTGTGGTCGCCTCCGCTGTCTTGGGTTCTCCGTGCTGTGGTCGCCTCCGCTGTCTTGGGTTCTCCGGGCTGTGGTCGCCTCCGCTGTCTTGGGTTCTCCGTGCTGTGGTCGCTTCCGCTGTCTTGGGTTCTCCGGACTGAGGTCGCCTCCGCTGTCTTGGGTTCTCCGGGCTGTGGTCGCTTCCGCTGTCTTGGGTTCTCCGGCTGTGGTTGTCTCCGCTGTCTTGGGTTCTCCGGGCTGTGGTCGCTTCCGCTGTCTTGGGTTCTCCGGGCTGTGGTCCCCTCCGCTGTCTTGGGTTCTCCGGGCTGTGGTCGCCACCGCTGTCTTGGGTTCTCTAAACTCTGTCTTTCTCTCTGACCTTCGTCTGTCTGTCCCCTCTATCTCTGGTGGCCTCCACTGTTTTATGTTCTCTGAACTCTTTCTATGTGTCTCTCTGTCTGAGCTTTGTCTGTCTGTCTGTCTTTTTGATCTCTGTCTGTCTATCTCTTTGAGCTTTGTCTGTCTGTCTGTCTCTGCTCTATTTCTGTTTGCCTCTCTGAGCTCTGGTCGCTTCCGCTCTCTTGGGTTCTCTGAGCTCTGGTCGCCTCCGCTGTCTTGGGTTCTCCGGGCTGTGGTTTCCTCCGCTGTCTTGGGTTCTCCGGGCTGTGGTCGCCTCCGCTGTCTTGGGTTCTACGTGCTGTGGTCGCCTCCGCTGTCTGGGGTTCTCCGGGCTGTGGTTGCCTCCACTGTCTCGGGTTCTCCGTGCTGTGGTCGCTTCCGCTGTCTCGGGTTCTCCGGGCTGTGGTCGCCTCCGCTGTCTCGGGTTCTCCGGGCTTTGGTCGCTTCCGCTGTCTTGGGTTCTCTGTGCTGTGGTCGCTTCCGCTGTCTTGGGTTCTCCGGGCTGTGGTCGCCTCCGCTGTCTTGGGTTCTCCGGACTGGGGTCGCCTCCGCTGTCTTGGGTTCTCCGTGCTGTGGTCGCCTCCGCTGTCTTGGGTTCTCCGGGCTGTGGTCGCCTCCGCTGTCTTGGGTTCTCCGGGCTGTGATCGCCTCCGCTGTCTTGGGTTCTCCGGGCTGTGGTCGCTTCCGCTGTCTTGGGTTCTCCGGGCTGTGGTCGCCTCCAGTGTCTTGGGTTCTCCGGGCTGTGGTCGCTTCCGCTGTCATGGGTTCTCCGGGCTGTGGTCGCCTCCGCTGTCTTGGGTTCTCTAAACTCTGTCTTTCTGTCTGACCTTTGTCTTTCTTTCCCCTTGACCTCTGGTGGCCTCCGCTTTTTTCGGATCTCTGAACTCTTTCTATCTTTCTCTCTCTCTGAGCTTTTTCTTTCTGTCTCTCTCTTTGACCTCTGTTTGTTTATGTCTTTGAGCTTTTCCTTTCTGTCTGTCTGTGCTCTCTGTCTGTTTGTCTCTCTGAGCTCTGGTTGCTTCCGCTGTCTTGGGTTCTCAGGGCTCTGGTCGCTTCCCCTGTCTTGGGTTCTCCGGGCTGTGGTCGCCTCCGCTGTCTTGGGTTCTCCGGGCTGTGGTCGCCTCCGCTGTCTTGGGTTCTCCGTGTTGTGGTCGCTTCCGCTGTCTTTGGTTCTCCGGGCTGTGGTTTCCTCCGCTGTCTTGGGTTCTCCGGGCTGTGGTCGCTTCCGCTGTCTTGCGTTCTCCGGACTGTGGTCGCCTCCGCTGTCTTGGGTTCTCTGGGCTGTGGTCGCCTCCGCTGTCTCGGGTTCTCCGGGCTTTGGTCGCTTCCGCTGTCTTGGGTTCTCCGTGCTTTGGTCGCTTCCGCTGTCTAGGGTTCTCCGGGCTGTGGTCGCCTCCGCTGTCTTGGGTTCTCCGGGCTGTGGTCGCCTCCGCTGTCTTGGGTTCTCCGGGCTGTGGTCGCTTCCGCTGTCATGGGTTCTCCGGGCTGTGGTCGCCTCCGCTGTCTTGGGTTCTCCGGGCTGTGGTCGCCTCCGCTGTCTTGGGTTCTCTAAACTCTGTCTTTCTCTCTGACCTTTGTCTGTCTCTCCCCTTGACCTCTGGTGGCCTCCGCTTTTTTCAGATTTCTGAAGTCTTTCTTTCTGTCTCTCTCTCTGAGCTTTTTCTGTCTGTCTCTCTCTTTGACCTCTGTTTATGTCTTTGAGCTTTTCCTTTCTGTCTGTCTGTGCTCTCTGTCTGTTTGTCTCTCTGAGCTCTGGTTGCTTCCGCTGTCTTGGGTTCTCAGGGCTCTGGTCGCTTCCCCTGTCTTGGGTTCTCCGGGCTGTGGTCGCCTCCGCTGTCTTGGGTTCTCCGGGCTGTGGTCGCCTCCGCTGTCTTGGGTTCTCCGTGTTGTGGTCGTTTCCGCTGTCTTGGGTTCTCCATGTTGTGGTCGCCTCCGCTGTCTTGAGTTCTCCGGGCTGTGGTCGCCTCCGCTGTCTTGGGTCCTCCGGGCTGTGGTCGCTTCCGCTGTCTTGGATTCTACGAGCAGCGGTCGCCTCCGCTGTCTTGGGTTCTCCGTGCTGTGGTCGCTTCCCCTGTCTTGGGTTCTCCGGGCTGTGGTCGCCTCCGCTGTCTTGGATTCTCCGGACTGGCGTCGCCTCCGCTGTCTTGGGTTCTCCGGGCTGTGGTTTCCTCCGCTGTCTTGGGTTCTCCGGGCTGTGGTTGCCTCCGCTGTCTTGGGTTCTCCGTGCTGTGGTCGCTTCCGCTGTCTTGGGTTCTCCGGGCTGTGGTCGCCTCCACTGTCTCGGGTTCTCCGGGCTGTGGTCGCCTCCGCTGTCTCGGGTTCTCCGGGCTTTGGTCGCTCCCGCTGTCTTGGGTTCTCTGTTCTGTGGTCGCTTCCGCTGTCTTGGGTTCTCCGGGCTGTGGTCGGCTCCGCTGTCTTGGGTTGTCCGGACTGGGGTCGCCTCCGCTGTCTTGGGTTCTCCGGGCTGTGGTCGCCTCCGCTGTCTTGGGTTCTCCGTGCTGTGGTCGCCTCCGCTGTCTTGGGTTCTCCGGGCTGTTGTCGCCTCCGCTGTCTTGGGTTCTCCGTGCTGTGGTCGCTTCCGCTGTCTTGGGTTCTCCGGCTGTGGTTGCCTCCGCTGTCTTGGGTTCACCGGGCTTTGGTCACCTCCGCTGTCTTGGGTTCTCCGTGCTGTGGTCGCCTCCGCTGTCTTGGTTTCTCCGGGCTGCGGTCGCCTCCGCTGTCTTGGGTTCTCCGTGCTGTGGTCGCTTCCGCTGTCTTGGGTTCTCCGGGCTGTGGTCGCCTCCACTGTCTCGGGTTCTCCGGGCTGTAGTCGCCTCCGCTGTCTGGGGTTCTCCGGGCTGTTGTCGCCTCCGCTGTCTTGGGTTCTCCGTGCTGTGGTCGCTTCCGCTGTCTTGGGTTCTCCGGCTGTGGTTGCCTCCGCTGTCTTGGGTTCTCCGGGCTGTGGTCGCCTCCGCTGTCTTGGGTTCTCCGGGCTGTGGTCGCCACCGCTGTCTTGGGTTCTCTAAACTCTGTCTTTCTCTCTGACCTTTGTCTGTCTGTCCCCTGTACCTCTGGTGGCCTCCACTGTTTTATATTCTCTGAACTCTTTCTATGTGTCTCTCTTTCTGAGCTTTCTCTGTCTGTCTGTCTTTTTGATCTCTGTCTGTCTATCTCTTTGAGCTTTGTCTATCTGTCTGTCTCTGCTCTCTTTCTTTTTGCCTCTCTGAGCTCTGGTCGCTTCCGCTGTCTTGGGTTCTCTGAGCTCTGGTCGCCTCCGCTGTCTTGGGTTCTCCGGGCTGTGGTGGCCTCCGCTGTCTTGGGTTCTCCATGCTGTGGTCGCCTCCGCTGTCTTGGGTTCTCCGTGCTGTGGTCGCTTTCGCTGTCTTGGGTTCTCCGGGCTGTGGTCGCCTCCGCTGTCTTGGGTTCTCCGTGATGTGGTCGCTTCTGCTGTCTCGGGTTCTCCGGGCTGTGGTCGCCTCCGCTGTCTCGGGTTCTCCGGGCTTTGGTCGCTTCCGCTGTCTTGGGTTCTCCGTGCTGTGGTCGCTTCCGCTGTCTTGGGTTCTCCGGGCTGTGGTCGGCTCCGCTGTCTTGGGTTCTCCGGACTGGGGTCCCCTCCGCTGTCTTGGGTTCTCCGGGCTGTGGTCGCCTCCGCTGTCTTGGGTTCTCCAGGCTGTGGTCGCCTCCGCTGTCTTGGGTTCTCCGTGCTGTGGTCGCCTCCGCTGTCTTGGGTTCTCCGTGCTGTGTAGTGGCCTCCGCTGTCTTGGGTTCTCCGTGCTGTGGTCGCCTCCGCTGTCTTGGGTTCTTCGTGCTGTGGCCGCTTTCGCTGTCTTGGGTTCTCCGGGCTGTGGTTTCCTCCGCTGTCTTGGGTTCTCTAAACTCTGTCTTTCTCTCTGACCTTTGTCTGTCTTTCCCCTTGACCTCCTGTGGCCTCCGCTGTTTTCGGATCTCTGACCCCTTTCTATCTCTCTGAGCTTTGTCTGTCTGTCTGTCTCTGCTCTCTGTCTGTTTTTCTCTCTGAGCTCTGGTCGCCTCCGCTGCCTTGGTTTTTCCGGGCTGTGGTCGCCTCCGCTGTCTTGGGTTCTCTAAACTCTGTCTTTCTCTCTGACCTTTGTCTGTCTGTCCCCTCTATCTCTGGTGGCCTCCGTTGTTTTCGGATCTCTGAACTCTTTCTATCTTTCTTTCTCTCTGAGCTTTTTCTGTCTGTCCTTCTCTTTGACCTCTGTTTGTTTATGTCTTTGAGCTTTTCCTTTCTGTCTGTCTCTGCTCTCTGTCTGTTTGTCTCTCTGAGCTCTGGTTGCTTCCGCTGTCTTGGATTCTCCGGGCTCTGGTCGCTTCCCCTGTCTTGGGTTCTTCGCACTGTGGTTTCCTCTGCTGTCTTGGGTTCTCCGGGCTGTGGTCGCCTCCGCTGTCTTGGGTTCTCTGGGCTGTGGTTTCCTCCGCTGTCTTGGGTTCTCCGGGCTGTGGTCGCCTCCGCTATCTTGGGTTCTCCGTGCTGTGGTCGCCTCCGCTGTCTGGGGTTCTCCGGGCTGTGGTCGCTTTCGCTGTCTTGGGTTCTCCGGGCTGTGGTCGCCTCCGCTGTCTTGGGCTCTCCGTGGTGTGGTCGCTTCCGCTGTCTCGGGTTCTCCGGGCTGTGGTCGCCTCCGCTGTCTCGGGTTCTCCGGGCTTTGGTCGCTTCCGTTGTCTTGGGTTCTCCGTGCTGTGGTCGCTTCCGCTGTCTTGGGTTCTCCGGGCTGTGGTCGGCTCCGCTGTCTTGGGTTCTCCGGACTGGGGTCGCCTCCGCTGTCTTGGGTTCTCCGGGCTGTGGTCGCCTCCGCTGTCTTGGGTTCTCCGGGCTGTGGTCGCCTCCGCTGTCTTGGGTTCTCCGTGCTGTTGTCGCCTCCGCTGTCTTGGGTTCTCCGGGCTGTGGTCGCCTCCGCTGTCTTGGGTTCTCCGTGCTGTGGTCGCTTCCGCTGTCTTGGGTTCTCCGGACTGTGGTCGCCTCCGCTGTCTTGCGTTCTCCGGGCTGTGGTCGCTTCCGCTGTCTTGGGTTCTCCGGCTGTGGTTGTCTCCGCTGTCTTGGGTTCTCCGGGCTGTGGTCGCTTCCGCTGTCTTGGGTTCTCCGGGCTGTGGTCCCCTCCGCTGTCTTGGGTTCTCTAAACTCTGTCTTTCTCTCTGACCTTTGTCTGTCTGTCCCCTCTATCTCTGGTGGCCTCCACTGTTTTATGTTCTCTGAACTCTTTCTATGTGTCTCTCTGTCTGAGCTTTGTCTGTCTGTCTGTCTTTTTGATCTCTGTCTGTCTATCTCTTTGAGCTTTGTCTGTCTGTCTGTCTCTGCTCTCTTTCTGTTTGCCTCTCTGAGCTCTGGTCGCTTCCGCTGTCTTGGGTTCTCTGAGCTCTGGTCGCCTCCGCTGTCTTGGGTTCTCCGGGCTGTGGTTTCCTCCGCTGTCTTGGGTTCTCCGGGCTGTGGTCGCCTCCGCTGTCTTGGGTTCTACGTGCTGTGGTCGCCTCCGCTGTCTTGGGTTCTACGTGCTGTGGTTGCGTCCGCTGTCTGGGGTTCTCCGGGCTGTGGTTGCCTCCACTGTCTCGGGTTCTCCGTGCTGTGGTCGCTTCCGCTGTCTCGGGTTCTCCGGGCTGTGGTCGCCTCCGCTGTCTCGGGTTCTCCGGGCTTTGGTCGCTTCCGCTGTCTTGGGTTCTCCGTGCTGTGGTCGCTTCTGCTGTCTCGGGTTCTCCGGGCTGTGGTCGCCTCCGCTGTCTCGGGTTCTCCGGGCTTTGGTCGCTTCCGCTGTCTTGGGTTCTCCGTGCTGTGGTCGCTTCCGCTGTCTTGGGTTCTCCGGGCTGTGGTCGGCTCCGCTGTCTTGGGTTCTCCGGACTGGGGTCGCCTCCGCTGTCTTGGGTTCTCCGGGCTGCGGTCGCCTCCGCTGTCTTGGGTTCTCCGTGCTGTGGTCGCTTCCGCTGTCTTGGGTTCTCCGGGCTGTGGTCGCCTCCACTGTCTCGGGTTCTCCGGGCTGTAGTCGCCTCCGCTGTCTGGGGTTCTCCGGGCTGTTGTCGCCTCCGCTGTCTTGGGTTCTCCGTGCTGTGGTCGCTTCCGCTGTCTTGGGTTCTCCGGCTGTGGTTGCCTCCGCTGTCTTGGGTTCTCCGGGCTGTGGTCGCCTCCGCTGTCTTGGGTTCTCCGGGCTGTGGTCGCCACCGCTGTCTTGGGTTCTCTAAACTCTGTCTTTCTCTCTGACCTTTGTCTGTCTGTCCCCTGTACCTCTGGTGGCCTCCACTGTTTTATATTCTCTGAACTCTTTCTATGTGTCTCTCTTTCTGAGCTTTCTCTGTCTGTCTGTCTTTTTGATCTCTGTCTGTCTATCTCTTTGAGCTTTGTCTATCTGTCTGTCTCTGCTCTCTTTCTTTTTGCCTCTCTGAGCTCTGGTCGCTTCCGCTGTCTTGGGTTCTCTGAGCTCTGGTCGCCTCCGCTGTCTTGGGTTCTCCGGGCTGTGGTGGCCTCCGCTGTCTTGGGTTCTCCATGCTGTGGTCGCCTCCGCTGTCTTGGGTTCTCCGTGCTGTGGTCGCTTTCGCTGTCTTGGGTTCTCCGGGCTGTGGTCGCCTCCGCTGTCTTGGGTTCTCCGTGATGTGGTCGCTTCTGCTGTCTCGGGTTCTCCGGGCTGTGGTCGCCTCCGCTGTCTCGGGTTCTCCGGGCTTTGGTCGCTTCCGCTGTCTTGGGTTCTCCGTGCTGTGGTCGCTTCCGCTGTCTTGGGTTCTCCGGGCTGTGGTCGGCTCCGCTGTCTTGGGTTCTCCGGACTGGGGTCCCCTCCGCTGTCTTGGGTTCTCCGGGCTGTGGTCGCCTCCGCTGTCTTGGGTTCTCCAGGCTGTGGTCGCCTCCGCTGTCTTGGGTTCTCCGTGCTGTGGTCGCCTCCGCTGTCTTGGGTTCTCCGTGCTGTGTAGTGGCCTCCGCTGTCTTGGGTTCTCCGTGCTGTGGTCGCCTCCGCTGTCTTGGGTTCTTCGTGCTGTGGCCGCTTTCGCTGTCTTGGGTTCTCCGGGCTGTGGTTTCCTCCGCTGTCTTGGGTTCTCTAAACTCTGTCTTTCTCTCTGACCTTTGTCTGTCTTTCCCCTTGACCTCCTGTGGCCTCCGCTGTTTTCGGATCTCTGACCCCTTTCTAACTCTCTGAGCTTTGTCTGTCTGTCTGTCTCTGCTCTCTGTCTGTTTTCTCTCTGAGCTCTGGTCGCCTCCGCTGCCTTGGTTTTTCCGGGCTGTGGTCGCCTCCGCTGTCTTGGGTTCTCTAAACTCTGTCTTTCTCTCTGACCTTTGTCTGTCTGTCCCCTCTATCTCTGGTGGCCTCCGTTGTTTTCGGATCTCTGAACTCTTTCTATCTTTCTTTCTCTCTGAGCTTTTTCTGTCTGTCTGTCTCTTTGACCTCTGTTTGTTTATGTCTTTGAGCTTTTCCTTTCTGTCTGTCTCTGCTCTCTGTCTGTTTGTCTCTCTGAGCTCTGGTTGCTTCCGCTGTCTTGGATTCTCCGGGCTCTGGTCGCTTCCCCTGTCTTGGGTTCTTCGCACTGTGGTTTCCTCTGCTGTCTTGGGTTCTCCGGGCTGTGGTCGCCTCCGCTGTCTTGGGTTCTCTGGGCTGTGGTTTCCTCCGCTGTCTTGGGTTCTCCGGGCTGTGGTCGCCTCCGCTATCTTGGGTTCTCCGTGCTGTGGTCGCCTCCGCTGTCTGGGGTTCTCCGGGCTGTGGTCGCTTTCGCTGTCTTGGGTTCTCCGGGCTGTGGTCGCCTCCGCTGTCTTGGGCTCTCCGTGGTGTGGTCGCTTCCGCTGTCTCGGGTTCTCCGGGCTGTGGTCGCCTCCGCTGTCTCGGGTTCTCCGGGCTTTGGTCGCTTCCGTTGTCTTGGGTTCTCCGTGCTGTGGTCGCTTCCGCTGTCTTGGGTTCTCCGGGCTGTGGTCGGCTCCGCTGTCTTGGGTTCTCCGGACTGGGGTCGCCTCCGCTGTCTTGGGTTCTCCGGGCTGTGGTCGCCTCCGCTGTCTTGGGTTCTCCGGGCTGTGGTCGCCTCCGCTGTCTTGGGTTCTCCGTGCTGTTGTCGCCTCCGCTGTCTTGGGTTCTCCGGGCTGTGGTCGCCTCCGCTGTCTTGGGTTCTCCGTGCTGTGGTCGCTTCCGCTGTCTTGGGTTCTCCGGACTGTGGTCGCCTCCGCTGTCTTGCGTTCTCCGGGCTGTGGTCGCTTCCGCTGTCTTGGGTTCTCCGGCTGTGGTTGTCTCCGCTGTCTTGGGTTCTCCGGGCTGTGGTCGCTTCCGCTGTCTTGGGTTCTCCGGGCTGTGGTCCCCTCCGCTGTCTTGGGTTCTCTAAACTCTGTCTTTCTCTCTGACCTTTGTCTGTCTGTCTCCTCTATCTCTGGTGGCCTCCACTGTTTTATGTTCTCTGAACTCTTTCTATGTGTCTCTCTGTCTGAGCTTTGTCTGTCTGTCTGTCTTTTTGATCTCTGTCTGTCTATCTCTTTGAGCTTTGTCTGTCTGTCTGTCTCTGCTCTCTTTCTGTTTGCCTCTCTGAGCTCTGGTCGCTTCCGCTGTCTTGGGTTCTCTGAGCTCTGGTCGCCTCCGCTGTCTTGGGTTCTCCGGGCTGTGGTTTCCTCCGCTGTCTTGGGTTCTCCGGGCTGTGGTCGCCTCCGCTGTCTTGGGTTCTACGTGCTGTGGTCGCCTCCGCTGTCTTGGGTTCTACGTGCTGTGGTTGCGTCCGCTGTCTGGGGTTCTCCGGGCTGTGGTTGCCTCCACTGTCTCGGGTTCTCCGTGCTGTGGTCGCTTCCGCTGTCTCGGGTTCTCCGGGCTGTGGTCGCCTCCGCTGTCTCGGGTTCTCCGGGCTTTGGTCGCTTCCGCTGTCTTGGGTTCTCCGTGCTGTGGTCGCTTCTGCTGTCTCGGGTTCTCCGGGCTGTGGTCGCCTCCGCTGTCTCGGGTTCTCCGGGCTTTGGTCGCTTCCGCTGTCTTGGGTTCTCCGTGCTGTGGTCGCTTCCGCTGTCTTGGGTTCTCCGGGCTGTGGTCGGCTCCGCTGTCTTGGGTTCTCCGGACTGGGGTCGCCTCCGCTGTCTTGGGTTCTCCGGGCTGTGGTCGCCTCCGCTGTCTTGGGTTCTCCAGGCTGTGGTCGCCTCCGCTGTCTTGGGTTCTCCGTGCTGTGGTCGCCTCCGCTGTCTTGGGTTCTCCGGGCTGTGGTCGCCTCCGCTGTCTTGGGTTCTCCGTGCTGTGTAGTGGCCTCCGCTGTCTTGGGTTCTCCGTGCTGTGGTCGCCTCCGCTGTCTTGGGTTCTTCGTGCTGTGGCCGCTTTCGCTGTCTTGGGTTCTCCGGGCTGTGGTCGCCTCCGCTGTCTTGGGTTCTCTAAACTCTGTCTTTCTCTCTGACCTTTGTCTGTCTTTCCCCTTGACCTCCTGTGGCCTCCGCTGTTTTCGGATCTCTGACCCCTTTCTATCTCTCTGAGCTTTTTCTGTCTGTCTGTCTCTGCTCTCTGTCTGTTTTTCTCTCTGAGCTCTGGTCGCCTCCGCTGCCTTGGTTTTTCCGGGCTGTGGTCGCCTCCGCTGTCTTGGGTTCTCCGGGCTGTGGTCGCCTCCGCTGTCTTGGGTTCTCTAAACTCTGTCTTTCTCTCTGACCTTTGTCTGTCTGTCCCCTCTATCTCTGGTGGCCTCCGTTGTTTTCGGATCTCTGAACTCTTTCTATCTTTCTCTCTCTCTGAGCTTTTTCTGTCTGTCTGTCTCTTTGACCTCTGTTTGTTTATGTCTTTGAGCTTTTCCTTTCTGTCTGTCTCTGCTCTCTGTCTGTTTGTCTCTCTGAGCTCTGGTTGCTTCCGCTGTCTTGGATTCTCCGGGCTCTGGTCGCTTCCCCTGTCTTGGGTTCTTCGCACTGTGGTTTCCTCTGCTGTCTTGGGTTCTCCGGGCTGTGGTCGCCTCCGCTGTCTTGGGTTCTCTGGGCTGTGGTTTCCTCCGCTGTCTTGGGTTCTCCGGGCTGTGGTCGCCTCCGCTATCTTGGGTTCTCCGTGCTGTGGTCGCCTCCGCTGTTTGGGGTTCTCCGGGCTGTGGTCGCTTTCGCTGTCTTGGGTTCTCCGGGCTGTGGTCGCCTCCGCTGTCTTGGGCTCCCCGTGGTGTGGTCGCTTCCGCTGTCTCGGGTTCTCCGGGCTGTGGTCGCCTCCGCTGTCTCGGGTTCTCCGGGCTTTGGTCGATTCCGCTGTCTTGGGTTCTCCGTGCTGTGGTCGCTTCCGCTGTCTTGGGTTCTCCGTGCTGTGGTCGCTTCCGCTGTCTCGGGTTCTCCGGGCTGTGGTCGCCTCCGCTGTCTTGGGTTCTCCGGGCTGTGGTCGCCTCCGCTGTCTTGGGTTCTCCGGGCTGTGGTCGCTTCCGCTGTCATGGGTTCTCCGGGCTGTGGTCGCCTCCGCTGTCTTGGGTTCTCCGGGCTGTGGTCGCCTCCGCTGTCTTGGGTTCTCTAAACTCTGTCTTTCTCTCTGACCTTTGTCTGTCTCTCCCCTTGACCTCTGGTGGCCTCCGCTTTTTTCGGATTTCTGAACTCTTTCTATCTGTCTCTCTCTCTGAGCTTTTTCTGTCTGTCTCTCTCTTTGACCTCTGTTTATGTCTTTGAGCTTTTCCTTTCTGTCTGTCTGTGCTCTCTGTCTGTTTGTCTCTCTGAGCTCTGGTTGCTTCCGCTGTCTTGGGTTCTCAGGGCTCTGGTCGCTTCCCCTGTCTTGGGTTCTCCGGGCTGTGGTCGCCTCCGCTGTCTTGGGTTCTCCGGGCTGTGGTCGCCTCCGCTGTCTTGGGTTCTCCGTGTTGTGGTCGTTTCCGCTGTCTTGGGTTCTCCATGTTGTGGTCGCCTCCGCTGTCTTGAGTTCTCCGGGCTGTGGTCGCCTCCGCTGTCTTGGGTTCTCCGGGCTGTGGTCGCTTCCGCTGTCTTGGATTCTACGAGCAGCGGTCGCCTCCGCTGTCTTGGGTTCTCCGTGCTGTGGTCGCTTCCCCTGTCTTGGGTTCTCCGGGCTGTGGTCGCCTCCGCTGTCTTGGATTCTCCGGACTGGGGTCGCCTCCGCTGTCTTGGGTTCTCCGGGCTGTGGTTTCCTCCGCTGTCTTGGGTTCTCCGGGCTGTGGTTGCCTCCGCTGTCTTGGGTTCTCCGTGCTGTGGTCGCTTCCGCTGTCTTGGGTTCTCCGGGCTGTGGTCGCCTCCACTGTCTCGGGTTCTCCGGGTTGTGGTCGCCTCCGCTGTCTCGGGTTCTCCGGGCTTTGGTCGCTTCCGCTGTCTTGGGTTCTCTGTGCTGTGGTCGCTTCCGCTGTCTTGGGTTCTCCGGGCTGTGGTCGGCTCCGCTGTCTTGGGTTCTCCGGACTGGGGTCGCCTCCGCTGTCTTGGGTTCTCCGTGCTGTGGTCGCCTCCGCTGTCTTGGGTTCTCCGGGCTGTTGTCGCCTCCGCTGTCTTGGGTTCTCCGTGCTGTGGTCGCTTCCGCTGTCTTGGGTTCTCCGGCTGTGGTTGCCTCCGCTGTCTTGGGTTCACCGGGCTTTGGGTCACCTCCGCTGTCTTGGGTTCTCCGTGCTGTGGTCGCCTCCGCTATCTTGGGTTCTCCGTGCTGTGGTCGCCTTCCGCTGTCTGGGGTTCTCCGGGCTGTGGTCGCTTTCGCTGTCTTGGGTTCTCCGGGCTGTGGTCGCCTCCGCTGTCTTGGGCTCTCCGTGGTGTGGTTCGCTTCCGCTGTCTCGGGTTCTCCGGGCTGTGGTTCGCCTCCGCTGTCTCGGGTTTCTCCGGGCTTTGGTCGCTTCCGCTGTCTTGGGTTCTCCGTGCTGTGGTCGCTTCCGCTGTCTTGGGTTCTCCGGGCTGTGGTCGCTTCCGCTGTCTTGGGGTTCTCCGTGCTGTGGTCGCTTCGCTGTCTTGGGTTCTCCGGACTGTGGTCGCCTCCGCTGTCTTGGGTTCTCCGGGCTGTGGTCGCTTCCGCTGTCTTGGGTTCTCCGGCTGTGGTTGTCTCCGCTGTCTTGGGTTCTCCGGGCTGTGGTCGCTTCCGCTGTCTTGGGTTCTCCGGGCTGTGGTCCCCTCCGCTGTCTTGGGTTCTCCGGGCTGTGGTCGCCACCGCTGTCTTGGGTTCTCTAAACTCTGTCTTTCTCTCTGACCTTTGTCTGTCTGTCCCCTCTATCTCTGGTGGCCTCCACTGTTTTATGTTCTCTGAACTCTTTCTATGTGTCTCTCTGTCTGAGCTTTGTCTGTCTGTCTGTTTTTTTGATCTCTGTCTGTCTATCTCTTTGAGCTTTGTCTGTCTGTCTGTCTCTGCTCTCTTTCTGTTTGCCTCTCTGAGCTCTGGTCGCTTCCGCTGTCTTGGGTTCTCTGACCTCTGGTCGCCTCCGCTGTCTTGGGTTCTCCGGGCTGTGGTTTCCTCCGCTGTCTTGGGTTCTCCGGGCTGTGGTCGCCTCCGCTGTCTTGGGTTCTACGTGCTGTGGTCGCCTCCGCTGTCTTGGGTTCTACGTTGCTGTGGTTGCGTCCGCTGTCTGGGGTTCTCCGGGCTGTGGTTGCCTCCACTGTCTCGGGTTCTCCGTGCTGTGGTCGCTTCCGCTGTCTCGGGTTCTCCGGGCTGTGGTCGCCTCCGCTGTCTCGGGTTCTCCGGGCTTTGGTCGCTTCCCGCTGTCTTGGGTTCTCCGTGCTGTGGTCGCTTCCGCTGTCTTGGGTTCTCCGGGCTGTGGTCGCCTCCGCTGTCTTGGGTTCTCCGGACTGGGGTCGCTCCGCTGTCTTGGGTTGTCCGTGCTGTGGTCGCCTCCGCTGTCTTGGGTTCTCCGGGCTTTGGTCGCTTCCGTTGTCTTGGGTTCTCCGTGCTGTGGTCGCTTCCGCTGACTCGGGTTCTCCGGGCTGTGGTCGGTCCGCTGTCTCGGGTTCTCCGGACTGGGGTCGCCTCCGCTGTCTTGGGTTCTCCGTGCTGTGGTCGCCTCCGCTGTCTTGGGTTCTCCGGGCTGTGGTCGCCTCCGCTGTCTTGGGTTCTCCGGGCTGTGATCGCCTCCGCTGTCTTGGGTTCTCCGGGCTGTGGTCGCTTCCGCTGTCTTGGGTTCTCCGGGCTGTGGTCGCCTCCACTGTCTTGGGTTCTCCGGGCTGTGGTCGCTTCCGCTGTCATGGGTTCTCCGGGCTGTGGTCGCCTCCGCTGTCTTGGGTTCTCTAAACTCTGTCTTTCTGTCTGACCTTTGTCTGTCTTTCCCCTTGACCTCTGGTGGCCTCCGCTTTTTTCGGATCTCTGAACTCTTTCTATCTTTCTCTCTCTCTGAGCTTTTTCTTTCTGTCTCTCTCTTTGACCTCTGTTTGTTTATGTCTTTGAGCTTTTCCTTTCTGTCTGTCTGTGCTCTCTGTCTGTCTCTCTGAGCTCTGGTTGCTTCCGCTGTCTTGGGTTCTCAGGGCTCTGGTCGCTTCCCCTGTCTTGGGTTCTCCGGGCTGTGGTCGCCTCCGCTGTCTTGGGTTCTCCGTGTTGTGGTTTCCTCCGCTGTCTTGGGTTCTCCGGGCTGTGGTCGCCTCCGCTGTCTTGGGTTCTCCGTGTTGTGGTCGTCTCCGCTGTCTTGGGTCTCCGGGCTGTGGTCGCCTCCACTGTCTCGGTTCTCCGTGCTGTGGTCGCTTCCGCTGTCTTGGGTTTCTCCGGGCTTGGTTCGCTTCCGCTGTCTTGGATTCTACGAAGCAGCGGTCGCCTCCGCTGTCTTGGGTTCTCCGTGCTGTGGTCGCTTCCACTGTCTTGGGTTCTCCGGGCCTTGTGGTTTCCTCCGCTGTCTTGGGTTCTCCGGGCTGTGGTCGCCTCCGCTGTCTTGGGTTCTCCCGTGCTGTGGTCGCCTCCGCTGTCTTGGGTTCTCCGGGCTGTGGTCGCCTCCACTGTCTCGGGTTCTCCGTGCTGTGGTCGCTTCCGCTGTCTCGGGTTCTCTGGGCTGTGGTCGCCTCCGCTGTCTCGGGTTCTCCGGGCTTTGGTCGCTTCCGCGGTCTTGGGTTCTCCGTGCTGTGGTCGCTTCCGCTGTCTCGGGTTCTCCAGGCTGTGGTCGGCTCCGCTGTCTCGGGTTCTCCGGGCTGTGGTCGCCTCCGCTGTCTTGGGTTCTCCGGGCTGTGGTCGCCTCCGCTGTCTTGGGTTCTCCGGGCTGTGGTCGCCTCCGCTGTCTTGGGTTCTCCGTGCTGTGGTCGCCCTCCGCTGTCTTGGGTTCTCCGGGCTGTGGTCGCCTCCGCTGTCTTGGGTTCTACGTGCTGTGGTCGCCTTCCGCTGTCTTGGGTTCTCCGGGCTGTGGTCGCCTCCGCTGTCTTGGGTTCTCCGGGCTGTGGTCGCCTCCGCTGTCTTGGGTTCTCCGGGCTGTGATCGTTTCCGCTGTCTTGGGTTCTCCGGGCTGTGGTCGCCTCCACTGTCTTGGGTTCTCCGGGCTGTGGTCGCTTCCGCTGTCTTGGGTTCTCCGGCTGTGGTTGTCTCCGCTGTCTTGGTTTCTCCGGGCTGTGGTCGCTTCCGCTGTCTTGGGTTCTCCGGGCTGTGGTCCCCTCCGCTGTCTTGGGTTCTCCGGGCTGTGGTCGCCACCGCTGTCTTGGGTTCTCTAAACTCTGTCTTTCTCTCTGACCTTTTTCTGTCTGTCCCCTCTATCTCTGGTGGCCTCCACTGTTTTATGTTCTCTGAACTATTTCTATGTGTCTCTCTGTCTGAGCTTTGTCTGTCTGTCTGTCTTTTTGATCTCTGTCTGTCTATCTCTTTGAGCTTTGTCTGTCTGTCTGTCTCTGCTCTCTTTCTGTTTGCCTCTCTGAGCTCTGGTCGCTTCCGCTGTCTTGGGTTCTCTGAGCTCTGGTCGCCTCCGCTGTCTTGGGTTCTCCGGGCTGTGGTTTCCTCCGCTGTCTTGGGTTCTCCGGGCTGTGGTAGCCTCCGCTGTCTTGGGTTCTACGTGCTGTGGTCGCCTCCGCTGTCTGGGGTTCTCCGGGCTGTGGTTGCCTCCACTGTCTCGGGTTCTCCGTGCTGTGGTCGCTTCCGCTGTCTCGGGTTCTCCGGGCTGTGGTCGCCTCCGCTGTCTCGGGTTCTCCGGGCTTTGGTCGCTTCCGCTGTCTTGGGTTCTCCGTGCTGTGGTCGCCTCCGCTGTCTGGGTTCTCCGGGCTGTGGTCGCCTCCGCTGTCTTGGGTTCTCCGGGCTGTGATCGCCTCCGCTGTCTTGGGTTCTACGTGCTGTGGTCGCCTCCGCTGTCTGGGGTCTCCGGGCTGTGGTTGCCTCCACTGTCTCGGGTTCTCCGTGCTGTGGTCGCTTCCGCTGTCTCGGGTTCTCCGGGCTGTGGTCACCTCCGCTGTCTCGGGTTC
The DNA here is from genome assembly GCA_003047355.2 of Amphiprion percula. Lineage (NCBI taxonomy): Eukaryota > Metazoa > Chordata > Actinopteri > Pomacentridae > Amphiprion > Amphiprion percula. The sequence continues at coordinate 59,625 of PYAM01000078.1, forward strand.
TCCGGGCTTTTGGTCGCTTCCGCTGTCTTGGATTCTCCGTGCTGTGGTCGCTTCCGCTGTCTTGGGTTCTCCGGGCTGTGGTCACCTCCGCTGTCTTGGGTTCTCCGGACTGGGGTCGCCTCCGCTGTCTTGGGTTCTCCGTGCTGTGGTCGCCTCCGCTGTCTTGGGTTCTCCGGGGCTGTGGTCGCTTCCGCTGTCATGGGTTCTCCGGGCTGTGGTCGCCTCCGCTGTCTTGGGTTCTCCGTGCTGTGGTCGCTTCCGCTGTCTTGGGTTCTCCGGGCTGTGGTCGCCTCCACTGTCTCGGGTTCTCCGGGCTGTGGTCGCCTCCGCTGTCTGGGGTTCTCCGGACTGTTGTCGCCTCCGCTGTCTTGGGTTCTCCGTGCTGTGGTCGCTTCCGCTGTCTTGGGTTCTCCGGCTGTGGTTGCCTCCGCTGTCTTGGGTTCTCCGGGCTTTGGTCGCCTCCGCTGTCTTGGGTTCTCCGGGCTGTGGTCGCCACCGCTGTCTTGGGTTCTCTAAACTCTGTCTTTCTCTCTGACCTTTGTCTGTCTGTCCCCTGTACCTCTGGTGGCCTCCACTGTTTTATATTCTCTGAACTCTTTCTATGTGTCTCTCTTTCTGAGCTTTGTCTGTCTGTCTGTCTTTTTGATCTCTGTCTGTCTATCTCTTTGAGCTTTGTCTATCTGTCTGTCTCTGCTCTTTTTCTTTTTGCCTCTCTGAGCTCTGGTCGCTTCCGCTGTCTTGGGTTCTCTGAGCTCTGGTCGCCTCCGCTGTCTTGGGTTCTCCGGGCTGTGGTGGCCTCCGCTGTCTTGGGTCCTCCATGCTGTGGTCGCCTCCGCTGTCTTGGGTTCTCCGTGCTGTGGTCGCTTCGCTGTCTTGGGTTCTCCGGGCTGTGGTCGCCTCCGCTGTCTTGGGTTCTCCGTGATGTGGTTGCTTCTGCTGTCTCGGGTTCTCCGGGCTGTGGTCGCCTCCGCTGTCTCGGGTTCTCCGGGCTTTGGTCGCTTCCGCTGTCTTGGGTTCTCCGTGCTGTGGTCGCTTCCGCTGTCTTAGGGTTCTCCGGGCTGTGGTCGGCTCCGCTGTCTTGGGTTCTCCGGACTGGGGTCCCCTCCGCTGTCTTGGGTTCTCCGGGCTGTGGTCGCCTCCGCTGTCTTGGGTTCTCCAGGCTGTGGTCGCCTCCGCTGTCTTGGGTTCTCCGTGCTGTGGTCCCCTCCGCTGTCTTTGGTTCTCCGTGCTGTGTAGTGGCCTCCGCTGTCTTGGGTTCTCCGTGCTGTGGTCGCCTCCGCTGTCTTGGGTTCTTCGTGCTGTGGCCGCTTTCGCTGTCTTGGGTTCTCCGGGCTGTGGTCGCCTCCGCTGTCTTGGGTTCTCTAAACTCTGTCTTTCTCTCTGACCTTTGTCTGTCTTACCCCTTGACCTCCTGTGGCCTCCGCTGTTTTCGGATCTCTGACCCCTTTCTATCTCTCTGAGCTTTGTCTGTCTGTCTATCTCTGCTCTCTGTCTGTTTTTCTCTCTGAGCTCTGGTCGCCTCCGCTGCCTTGGTTTTTCCGGGCTGTGGTCGCCTCCGCTGTCTTGGGTTCTCTAAACTCTGTCTTTCTCTCTGACCTTTGTCTGTCTGTCCCCTCTATCTCTGGTGGCCTCCGTTGTTTTCGGATCTCTGAACTCTTTCTATCTTTCTCTCTCTCTGAGCTTTTTCTGTCTGTCTGTCTCTTTGACCTCTGTTTGTTTATGTCTTTGAGCTTTTCCTTTCTGTCTGTCTCTGCTCTCTGTCTGTTTGTCTCTCTGAGCTCTGGTTGCTTCCGCTGTCTTGGATTCTCCGGGCTCTGGTCGCTTCCGCTGTCTTGGGTTCTCCGAGCTGTGGTCGGCTCCGCTGTCTTGGGTTCTCCGGACTGGGGTCGCCTCCGCTGTCTTGGGTTCTCCGGGCTGTGGTCGCCTCCGCTGTCTTGGGTTCTCCGGGCTGTGGTCGCCTCCGCTGTCTTGGGTTCTCCGTGCTGTGGTCGCCTCCGCTGTCTTGGGTTCTCCGGGCTGTGGTCGCCTCCGCTGTCTTGGGTTTCTCCGTGCTGTGGTCCGCTTCCGCTGTCTTGGGTTCTCCGGACTGTGGTCGCCTCCGCTGTCTTGGGTTCTCCGGGCTGTGGTCGCTTCCGCTGTCTTGGGTTCTCCGGCTGTGGTTGTCTCCGCTGTCTTGGGTTCTCCGGGCTGTGGTCGCTTCCGCTGTCTTGGGTTCTCCGGGCTGTGGTCCCCTCCGCTGTCTTGGGTTCTCCGGGCTGTGGTTGCCACCTGCTGTCTTGGGTTCTCTAAACTCTGTCTTTCTCTTTGACCTTTGTCTGTCTGTCCCCTCTATCTCTGGTGGCCTCCACTGTTTTATGTTCTCTGAACTCTTTCTATGTGTCTCTCTGTCTGAGCTTTGTCTGTCTGTCTGTCTTTTTGATCTCTGTCTGTCTATCTCTTTTGAGCTTTGTCTGTCTGTCTGTCTCTGCTCTCTTTCGTTTGCCCTCTCAGAGCTCTGGTCGCCTCCGCTGTCTTGGGTTCTACTGAGCTCTGGTCGCCTCCGCTGTCTTGGGTTCTCCGGGCTGTGGTTTCCTCCGCTGTCTTGGGTTCTCCGGGCTGTGGTCGCCTCCGCTGTCTTGGGTTCTACGTGCTGTGGTCGCCTCCGCTGTCTTGGGTTCTACGTGCTGTGGTTGCGTCCGCTGTCTGGGGTTCTCCGGGCTGTGGTTGCCTCCACTGTCTCGGGTTCTCCGTGCTGTGGTCGCTTCCGCTGTCTCGGGTTCTCCGGGCTGTGGTCGCCTCCGCTGTCTCGGGTTCTCCGGGCTTTGGTCGCTTCCGCTGTCTTGGGTTCTCCGTGCTGTGGTCGCTTCCGCTGTCTTGGGTTCTCCGGGCTGTGGTCGCCTCCGCTGTCTTGGGTTCTCCGGACTGGGGTCGCCTCCGCTGTCTTGGGTTGTCCGTGCTGTGGTCGCCTCCGCTGTCTTGGGTTCTCCGGGCTTTGGTCGCTTCCGTTGTCTTGGGTTCTCCGTGCTGTGGTCGCTTCCGCTGTCTCGGGTTCTCCGGGCTGTGGTCGGCTCCGCTGTCTCGGGTTCTCCGGACTGTGGTCGCCTCCGCTGTCTTGGGTTCTCCGGGCTGTGGTCGCCTCCGCTGTCTTGGGTTCTCTGGGCTGTGGTCGCCTCCGCTGACTGGGTTCTCCGTGCTGTGGTCGCCTCCGCTGTCTTGGGTTCTCCGGGCTGTGGTCGCCTCCGCTGTCTTGGGTTCTCCATGCTGTGGTCGCTTCCGCTGTCTTGGGTTCTCCGGGCTGTGGTCGCCACCGCTGTCTTGGGTTCTCTAAACTCTGTCTTTCTCTCTGACCTTTGTCTGTCTGTCCCCTCTATCTCTGGTGGCCTCCACTGTTTTATGTTCTCTGAACTCTTTCTATGTGTCTCTCTGTCTGAGCTTTGTCTGTCTGTCTGTCTTTTTGATCTCTGTCTGTCTATCTCTTTGAGCTTTGTCTGTCTGTCTGTCTCTGCTCTCTTTCTGTTTGCCTCTCTGAGCTCTGGTCGCTTCCGCTGTCTTGGGTTCTCTGAGCTCTGGTCGCCTCCGCTGTCTTGGGTTCTCCGGGCTGTGGTTTCCTTCCGCTGTGCTTGGGTTCTCCGGGCTGTGGTCGCCTCCGCTGTCTTGGGTTCTACGTGGCTGTGGGTCGCCTCCGCTGTCTGGGGTTCTCCGGGCTGTGGTTGCCTCCACTGTCTCGGTTCTCCGTGCTGTGGTCGCTTCCGCTGTCTCGGGTTCTCCGGGCTGTGGTCGCCTCCGCTGTCTCGGGTTCTCCGGGCTTTGGTCGCTTCCGCTGTCTTGGGTTCTCCGTGCTGTGGTCGCTTCCGCTGTCTTGGGTTCTCCGGGCTGTGGTCGCCTCCGCTGTCTTGGGTTCTCCGGACTGGGGTCGCCTCCGCTGTCTTGGGTTCTCCGTGCTGTGGTCGCCTCCGCTGTCTTGGGTTCTCCGGGCTGTGGTCGCCTCCGCTGTCTTGGGTTCTCCGGGCTGTGATCGCCTCCGCTGTCTTGGGTTCTCCGGGCTGTGGTCGCTTCCGCTGTCTTGGGTTCTCCGGGCTGTGGTCGCCTCCGCTGTCTTGGGTTCTCCGGGCTGTGGTCGCTTCCGCTGTCATGGGTTCTCCGGGCTGTGGTCGCCTCCGCTGTCTTGGGTTCTCTAAACTCTGTCTTTCTGTCTGACCTTTGTCTGTCTTTCCCCTTGACCTCTGGTGGCCTCCGCTTTTTCGGATCTCTGAACTCTTTCTATCTTTCTCTCTCTCTGAGCTTTTTCTTTCTGTCTCTCTCTTTGACCTCTGTTTGTTTATGTCTTTGAGCTTTTCCTTTCTGTCTGTCTGTGCTCTCTGTCTGTTTGTCTCTCTGAGCTCTGGTTGCTTCCGCTGTCTTGGGTTCTCAGGGCTCTGGTCGCTTCCCCTGTCTTGGGTTCTCCGGGCTGTGGTCGCCTCCGCTGTCTTGGGTTCTCCGGGCTGTGGTCGCCTCCGCTGTCTTGGGTTCTCCGTGTTGTGGTCGCTTCCGCTGTCTTGGGTTCTCCGGGCTGTGGTTTCCTCCGCTGTCTTGGGTTCTCCGGGCTGTGGTTGCCTCCGCTGTCTTGGGTTCTCCGGGCTTGGTCGCTTCCGCTGTCTTGGATTCTACGAGCAGCGGTCGCCTCCGCTGTCTTGGGTTCTCCGTGCTGTGGTCGCTTCCTGTCTTGGGTTCTCCGGGCTGTGGTCGCCTCCGCTGTCTTGGATTCTCCGGACTGGGGTCGCCTCCGCTGTCTTGGGTTCTCCGGGCTGTGGTTTCCTCCGCTGTCTTGGGTTCTCCGGGCTGTGGTCGCCTCCGCTGTCTTGGGTTCTCCGTGTGTGGTCGCCTCCGCTGTCTTGGGTTCTCCGGGCTGTGGTCGCCTCCGCTGTCTCGGGTTCTCCGTGCTGTGGTCGCTTCCGCTGTCTTGGGTTCTCCGGGCTTTGGTCGCTTCCGCTGTCTTGGATTCTCGGCAGCGGTCGCTCCGCTGTCTTGGGTTCTCCGTGCTGTGGTCGCTTCCGCTGTCTTGGGTTCTCCGGGCTGTGGTCGCCTCCGCTGTCTTGGGTTCTCTGGACTGGGTCGCCTCCGCTGTCTTGGGTTCTCCGGGCTGTGGTCCTCCGCTGTCTTGGGTTCTCCGGGCTGTGGTCGCCTCCGCTGTCTTGGGTTCTCCGTGCTGTGGTCGCCTCCGCTGTCTTGGGTTCTCCGGGCTGTGGTCGCCTCCACTGTCTCGGGTTCTCCGTGCTGTGGTCGCTTCCGCTGTCTCGGGTTCTCTGGGCTGTGGTCGCCTCCGCTGTCTCGGGTTCTCCGGGCTTGGTCGCTTCCGCTGTCTTGGGTTCTCCGTGCTGTGGTCGCTTCCGCTGTCTCGGGTTCTCCGGGCTGTGGTCGCTCCGCTGTCTCGGGTTCTCCGGCTGTGGTCGCCTCCGCTGTCTTGGGTTCTCCGGGCTGTGGTCGCCTCCGCTGTCTCTGGGTTCTCCGGGCTGTGGTCGCCTCCGCTGTCTTGGGTTCTCCGTGCTGTGGTCGCCTCCGCTGTCTTGGGTTCTCCGGGCTGTGGTCGCCTCCGCTGTCTTGGGTTCTCGTGCTGTGGTCGCCTCCGCTGTCTTGGGTTCTCCGTGCTGTGGTCGCCTCCGCTGTCTTGGGTTCTCCGGCTGTGGTCGCCTCCGCTGTCTTGGGTTCTCCGGCTGTGGTCGCCTCCGCTGTCTTGGGTTCTCCGGGCTGTGGTCGCCTCCGCTGTCTTGGGTTCTCCGGGCTGTGGTCGCTCCGCTGTCTTGGGTTCTCCGGCTGTGGTTGTCTCCGCTGTCTTGGGTTCTCCGGGCTGTGGTCGCTCCGCTGTCTTGGGTTCTCCGGGCTGTGGTCCCCTCCGCTGTCTTGGTTCTCCGGGCTGTGGTCGCCACCGCTGTCTTGGGTTCTCTAAACTCTGTCTTTCTCTCTGACCTTTGTCTGTCTGTCCCCTCTTCTGGTGGCCTCCACTGTTTTATGTTCTCTGAACTCTTTCTATGTGTCTCTCTGTCTGAGCTTTGTCTGTCTGTCTGTCTTTTTGATCTCTGTCTGTCTATCTCTTTGAGCTTTGTCTTTCTGTCTGTCTCTGCTCTCTTTTTTTGCCTCTCTGAGCTCTGGTCGCTTCCGCTGTCTTGGGTTCTCTGAGCTCTGGTCGCCTCCGCTGTCTTGGGTTCTCCGGGCTGTGGTTTCCTCCGCTGTCTTGGGTTCTCCGGGCTGTGGTCGCCTCCGCTGTCTTGGGTTCTACGTGCTGTGGTCGCCTCCGCTGTCTGGGTTCTCCGGGCTGTGGTTGCCTCCACTGTCTCGGGTTCTCCGTGCTGTGGTCGCTTCCGCTGTCTCGGGTTCTCCGGGCTGTGGTCGCCTCCGCTGTCTCAGGTTCTCCGGGCTTTGGTCGCTTCCGCTGTCTTGGGTTCTCCGTGCTGTGGTCGCCTCCGCTGTCTTGGGTTCTCCGGGCTGTGGTCGCCTCCGCTGTCTTGGTTCTCCGGGCTGTGATCGCCTCCGCTGTCTTGGGTTCTACGTGCTGTGGTCGCCTCCGCTGTCTGGGTTCTCCGGGCTGTGGTTGCCTCCACTGTCTCGGGTTCTCCGTGCTGTGGTCACTTCCGCTGTCTCGGGTTCTCCGGGCTGTGGTCGCCTCCGCTGTCTCGGGTTCTCCGGGCTTTGGTCGCTTCCGCTGTCTTGGATTCTCCGTGCTGTGGTCGCTTCCGCTGTCTTGGGTTCTCCGGGCTGTGGTCACCTCCGCTGTCTTGGGTTCTCCGGACTGGGGTCGCCTCCGCTGTCTTGGGTTCTCCGTGCTGTGGTCGCCTCCGCTGTCTTGGGTTCTCCGGGCTGTGGTCGCCTCCGCTGTCTTGGGTTCTCCGGGCTGTGATCGCCTCCGCTGTCTTGGGTTCTCCGGGCTGTGGTCGCTTCCGCTGTCTTGGGTTCTCCGGGCTGTGGTCGCCTCCACTGTCTTGGGTTCTCCGGGCTGTGGTCACTTCCGCTGTCATGGGTTCTCCGGGCTGTGGTCGCCTCCGCTGTCTTGGGTTCTCTAAACTCTGTCTTTCTGTCTGACCTTTGTCTGTCTTTCCCCTTGACCTCTGGTGGCCTCCGCTTTTTTCGGATCTCTGAACTCTTTCTATCTTTCTTCTCTCTCTCTTTTGCCTCTCTTTCTCTCTTTCTGTCTGTCTGTGCTCTCTGGTCTGTTTGTCTCTCTGAGCTCTGGTTGCTTCCTGTATGGTCGTTCTCAGGGTTCTGGTCGCTTCCCCTGTCTTGGGTTCTCCGGGCTGTGGTCGCCTCCGCTGTCTTGGGTTCTCGCGGCTGTGGTCGCCTCCGCTGTCTTGGGTTCTCCGTGTTGTGGTCGCTTCCGCTGTCTTGGGTTCTCCGGGCTGTGGTTTCCTCCGCTGTCTTGGGTTCTACGAGCAGCGGTCGCCTCCGCTGTCTTGGGTTCTCCGTGCTGTGGTCGCTTCCACTGTCTTGGATTCTACGCGAGCAGCGGTCGCCTCCCGCTGTCTTGGTTCTCCGTGCTGTGGTCGCTTTCCACTGTCTTGGGTTCTCCGGGCTGTGGTCGCCTCCGCTGTCTTGGATTCTCCGGACTGGGGTCGCCTCCGCTGTCTTGGTTCTCCGGGCTGTGGTTTCCTCCGCTGTCTTGGGTTCTCCGGGCTGTGGTCGCCTCCGCTGTCTTGGGTTCTCCGTGCTGTGGTCGCCTCCGCTGTCTTGGGTTCTCGGGCTGTGGTCGCCTCCACTGTCTCGGGTTCTCCGTGCTGTGGTCGCTTCCGCTGTCTCGGGTTCTCTGGGCTGTGGTCGCCTCCGCTGTCTCGGTTCTCCGGGCTTTGGTCGCTTCCGCGTCTCGGGTTCTCCGTGCTGTGGT